>JAQFVV010014379.1:12500-38770 GCA_028023455.1 Epiperipatus broadwayi
TTGTAGTTAAGTGTAGATAAAAGGTGGCTGCTGGAGGGTTGTACTAGATCCTAAGATCTAGGTGCAGTGCTCTCAGATCCAAAGCTCCTCACTGAGAAAGGCCACAAGCCAGAAACTAGTCTCAGGATATTGGATGAGTAGGCCCTAGATAGGGATTTTATGCACAAGCCTTCTGGCATCCATTGATTACTCTGTTTGGCACAGGGTGACACTACTATATAGAGAATTTTGCCTTGTTTAATAACATTTATGTTCCAGTATGAGATAGTGATCATGTGTTATTTACTGTTTTTAAAGTCAGAATTTATTTTTTATGTATCAGGACCATCCCCTATGCATATATTATATCACACTTTTTCCTTTTTATTCCTATAGGATTTCAATACCATGCATTTATAATTTTAATATGTATTTTTTATATTTATTTTTTTAATAAATTACAAAACAAAACATATGTATATATTTATCCATTTCAAATATAGCACTTCTTTTTGTCTGCAAAATAGCATATTGATGATACCAGAATATAAATGTCTACTTTGCATATATATATATATATATATATATATATATATATATATATATATATATATATATATATATATATATATATATATATATATATATATATATATATAAAAAATATATAAAAAAAAAACAAACAAATATATATATCCGATTAAAACTAAATTTCTTTTCCAATTAACTTTATTATGATCTGTCATTCCCATCAGCCATCACTAATTTTAAAAAAAAAAGTTGTCTTTATAGAAAATAAATTCTTTTTTTCCTATTGAGAAGGAATTATATATACTTTTAATCTATATTTTTCAATTAAAAATATATATTTATTTCTTTTCCTGGTAGAATAAATAGGTTTAACAATTATAACTGGAATATGATATTGAATGGTAATGACAATCGTTTTTTTATTAATGTATACAAATTATTTTTCAACAATCTTCAATCCCCTCTTTAATGTTGATGTATATTGTACAAGATAAGAGCACAATATATATATATATATATCTATATGTTTTATTTAGAATATATATATATATATATATATATATATATATATTAATTCTAATGTTTTCACGGATAAAAGATGTCATATTATTATTACTATTTGCGGGATATTCCGTGTAGTGAAAAAGCTAAATGCTGACGTTTCAGTACAATATCAAGTACCTTCCTCAGAGCGTCCTCTTTCTCAAATCATAAGAATGCATGTGAGATTTAAAATCGATAAAAAACGATTTTAAATCTCACATGCATTCTTATGATTTGAGAAAGAGGACGCTCTGAGGAAGGTACTTGATATTGTACTGAAACGTCAGCATTTAGCTTTTTCACTACACGGAATATTCCGCAAATAGTAATAATAATAATATTATATATATATATATATATATATATATATATATATATATATATATATATATATATATATATATATATATATATATATATATATATATATAATTGAAATAATAAAATTAAAGGTTTACAATCTATTACAAATAATCCTTAAATCCATAGAAGTATTTTCAGTTAATTTCTTAAACCTACCTCAACTACCATTAAATTAAAAAAAAGCGGAATCAAACATCATTCATCAATTCAATTCCCAAGAATCTCATATTTTAATGTTAGAAGCTTGTCGATTTAATAAATGCATTTTATTCCTGTTTATAAAAATTGGCTCTTTAATTTTTCTTTTACTATGGTTTCTCTCTTCATGAAGAATTTTTCCTCATATAGGTGAATCTAGGTGCAGTACTGTGAAAAGATTGAGGGATCATGAATTGTTATATAAGCATGTAAAAAGTAAAAATAATGGTGATTTAATGTTTCCTTCAGTTTTCTTTGATCATGAAAAATCATGTTAATATAAATTTAAATTTGATTTTGAAAATGTGAAAATTCTTTATGAAGAGAAAGACCATAGTAAAGTAAAAATTAAAGAGGCAATTTTTATAAACAGGAATAAAATGCATTTAATAAATCGACAAGCTGCTAACATTAAAATACAAGCAGTTGAGGCAAGTTTAAGAAATTAACTGAAAGTACTTCTGCAGATTTAAAAATTATTTGTAATAGTTTGTAAACCGTTAAATTTATTATTTCAATTATAATTAGTTTTTAATTAATGGTCATTTTATATATTTTACACACACACACAGAATATATATATATATATATATATATATATATATATATATACATATATTTCTAAAAGTGAAGGTACAATATATATATATATATATTGTACCTTCACTTTTAGAAAATATGTAATGATATTTAATTTGTCTAGCTCAAATAAAAAATTATGTTCATCTAAAATGTATCTAATCAATAATAATCTATTCTTTAATACTATAAGCTATTAAATTAGCTTTAATTAACAAATAATAATATAGTTCAGTGTTTTAAATTAAATAAATAAATATCTAATAAAATCATGAGACTATGAAGTGAGTTTACAAGTGGCAAGATGAATACATAGAGCCAATATCTCACAAGATACTACCTCAGTGGCATAAGAATACTATTTTTTCTCCTATCATCTCAAACAATAAATCTATAGTATTCCTATGTCTTTAATAATAATTAATTAAGTAAAATGATTCTTAATAAATTAATCTGAATATCTCTATCTAAATGATCTAACTCAACTAATCTCAGGTTTTTTAAAATAATTCTAAACAATTATAATATCTGTAATTAAGCATGATAAGGGATTTAATATCATTCCTAACTATATCTAACTAATACTACTACTACTTAAATAATAATAATAATAATAATAATAATAATAATAATAATAATAATAATAATAATAATAATAATAATAATAATATATTATTAATAATGATGATGATGATGATGATGATGATGATAATAATAATAATAATAATAATAATAATAATAATAATAATAATAATAATAATAATAATAATAATAATAATAATAATAATAATAATAATTCAATTCAATTCAATATCATTTGTTTGTGTTTCAACATTTACCTTTAACAGAAATACACAATAAAAAAATAATAATAATAAAACAATGATAATAATTAAAATTTAAAAAAAAACAATTATAATCAAATACAAGCTAAATACATAAAATTATATATACATATATGTTCATAACTTACATTTAGTTGTTTTTTAACATTCTCACAAATTGATCGCAAAATATCAATATTATTAAAAGTTAGATTATATACCATTTGCAATCTATTAATAACTGATTTACCAAAGAAAGTATTTTTTTACATATACTAATCTTGAAAGTTTGCATTTCTCTTAATAAGCGACAAGGTACTTTCAATTCTATTTTTTGATATACAGTTACTGACATCAATTTTCCCATCAATCAACTTTTTCAGTAATATCATATCCCTTCAACATTTCTCCTTTCTTTCAATACTGTTTTGACAGTTTGACATTCACCACTATTAATTTATTAAATCTTTTTTCAATATTATATATTTTAGACTGAATATTAATCAGATTGAAGTTCCATATACAAGAATTATATTCTAAAACTGTAACAACAAGAAAAAAAAACACCTATTATTTTATAAAATAGATAAATCTCTCCCATATCTCAAAATACAGCCCATCTTTCTGTATGCTTTATTAATAATACATTTAATATGTACATTAAAAGTAAATTTTCTAAAAAATAATTTTTCAAAAATAAAAAACACTTTTTTTATTTAATAAAACAATTCTCAATTTTTTTTATATAAAAATATTTTTTTTTTTTTTTTATTAAAAAAAAAATATTTTTTTTTATTTTTATTTTTCTCTTTGTTATACCAACCCCACAAAATAAAACAATTTTTTTCCTTTTAATTTTCAATTCAATAATAATAATAAAAAATTCTTTTAAATAACTTACAATCATCAGCATAAGTAAGTATCATACTATTTTTTATGCTATGATCAAGATCACACATATAAACATTAAAAAGCAATGGTGCTAATATTCCACCTGAGAAACACCTATCATATTATCAAAAAAAAAGAGAATTAGTTTTATCCATATGTACATAAGATTTTCGACCCCTCAAATAATTGGAAAACCACTCAACTAAATGAGGACTAACTCCCAACATTTTAAGTTTATTCAAAAGTCTAATATATGAAACTTTGTCAAATGCCTGAGTCATATCAAAATATACAACATCTAATTGCTTCTGATCAGATAAGGCATGAGCAATATGATCAGATATCACCATTAAATTAGTTTCAGCAGATCTACCAGGTAAAAAACCATGCTGATAACTAGGTAATACCTTAATCATATCTACAATAATATTACTATAAATACACCTTTCATAAATTCTAGCAAAAGGTGACAGAATTGAAATAGGTCTATAATTACCCGAATCAGATCTATCCCCTTTTTTAAAAATTGGTATAATTTTAGCTATCTTAAATATATCAGGAATAATAGTTTTCTCAATTGATAAATTAATAATATAATGCAATGGTGCTACCAAACATTCAGCACAACCCTTGATAATAAAATTAGGAATATTATCATATCCCATAGAAGATTTCAATTTAAGTTTAGAAATTGCAGTAAACACTTCAGGAATTGCAATTTTATTAACATCTATATTCCAAAAACTTTCTTTATTAAATTTAATATCAACCATATTATCATTACTTGAAGTATCTAAGTACATATTAGTAAAATGATTGACTAGATCATCCATAGAAGGCCTAATTACATTATATCTACAACTTTACTTCCAACAATATTAAGATCTTTTATATAATAATAATAATAATAATAATAATAATAATAATAATAATAATAATAATAATAATAATAATAATAATAATAATAATAATAATAATAATAATAGTAGTAGTAGTAGTAGTAATAATAATAATAATAATAATAATAATAATAATAATAATAATAATAATAATAATAATAATAATAATAATAATAATAATAATAATAATAATAATAATAATAATAATAATAATAATAATAATAATAATAATAATAATAATAATAATAATAATAATAATAATAATAATAATAATAATCTTCAATGTATACTTTAATCTCATCTCTCTTTTTATTCTAATATTGATCATGAGTAATAATAATAATATGATACAATCTTTTATCCTTCATATGGTATCTTAAATAATATGTGGTATAATCTTATAATCTGAGAATATGTGGCAATCATTAGTAATATAATTCTGTGTAAATATGTTATAGTTACTATAAGACCATAATAATAATATGATAAATAAAGTTTCTTAAAGAAATTCATATCATAAATATAACTCTTAAATAATAATTTTATTTATGTTGTGCAAATATTATATATTAATTCAAATTATCTGTGACTATGTAATTGTATTGTGAAGAAATTAAGTCAACACCAAGATTTATAAAACAAGTTTAACAAATTTTATTAACAGACTTAACAATAAAATTATTTACATTATTTACAATATTAAGAAACTTTGTTTACTCTCATTTATGTACTTTACAAAAAATACATTAAATAAAATAAAATATAGGATACAGAACATTTTTTTAAAAAATATATCTATTATTTAAAACTATTATCATAGTATCTTTATTACATCTCCATTAAGTTTCATTAAGTCAATAAGTTTTAAAAAAATATAAGATAAATTAATTATTTTAATATGCATTTATTATTGTTATTTAGTTCTTTTCAAAAATATAATTTTACTATTCCATATAGTCATTCATCACTAAAGGATGATGTGAATAACCTTAATTAATAGCATAACAATTAAACTAAAATGCTTACTAATCATTACTTTAAATATCAAATAGAATGTATGTATTGATATATTATTATAGAATTATTTTTACAAAACTTATGATTACTTATATTCATTAAACACGATTTAGTTTTGTCCCTTTACTTGTACAAATATGCATCATAAGTAAGTCTTTGAAAAATACTTAATAATTAAATAATATCTTTATAAACCCACTTTAATTATCAATTATTCATTTTTATAACAAAAAAAATAATAATTTCTAAATACGAAAAGTTTTATGATTCTTTTACTGACAATCATATTATTGTAATCTTTACATCTATTTTTTATCTTTACACTAATAACATAACTTATCTTATCCACTTCAATAACAATTCTGCACTTCCAAACTTATTCATCATTTCATATTTTAAATACCAACCTTCACGATGTAATCTAAGAAATTTTGATACTAAATACACAATTAGGTTTATGGAATAAACTATAACTTTAACTTAATAGCACCTCTATTATCTAATCATCATGGTAACAGTGTATGAGAAATGAGGTATGACTTATTTGTCTAATAACCTCCATTACTAAATATAATGTCCAGGCTATTTATTCAGCCCTATGGAACATTAAACTTTAACACACAGAAAACAAACACTGCCATGAATATATACAAGCTATAGGGCTAAGTTATCTATACTTGCATAATCATCACTATTTTCTACCATTATTCCCATATAAATAAACCCTACATAAAATATTATCTTGGCTTCATTTAACCTAATACCAAGCTATTATCATTAGAGATCTATCACTTTACATCTCTAAATTTATTCCCACATTTCTATAACAATAAATAAATTCATGTCTAAAAATAACAATCAAACTGATCAATAAGAAAAGATTATTTCATCCTTTGGTAACTCTTAAACCTAAATATAAACAATCAGTAGCGATATCACATTTTAATATTTTGATCACTTAAAATAAACACTAGGTTCAATTATAATAGAATCATATACTTTTATTTCCCTTATATTAAAATATACTTATAATATCAATAGTAATAATAACAAGTCAGATGTCACATGACCTATATATAGCTTGCACTTACAAATATGTAAAATTAAGAGTGTGCTAATAGCTCTAAACTAGCTTTTTTTTATTTATGATAAATGCTACTACAAGAGAAGACATTCAAATCATTTTTATCTTGGATTGTCCCCATCCCCTGACCGGTTTCGACCTATGGGTTTCTTCAGTGAGGAGTTGGGACATTAGATTTAAAAAACCAACTCAAGCAAAACATTTTTCTAAAAGTTAATTGTTAGAAGAAGATCTGAAACTTTTAGACATCTACATGTCTTTAAAATCAGCTCTCCAACTGAAAAACACATATGGGCCTGAACTTAATTCATATACTCCATATATTAGTAGGCTTAGCCATTTAATTTAACCAAAGTCACAACAGCAAAATAATAATAGTAATAATAACAAGTCAGATGTCACATGACTTATATATAGCTTGCACTTACAAATATGTAAAATTAAGAGCGTGCTAATAGCTCTAAACTAGCTTTTTTATTTTTTTTATTTATGATAAATGCTACTAAAAGTATGCATCATTTTAAATGACTGAATAAACTATAAACTATGTGTTTGCATTGTGTTTTATATACGTTCTCATACACCCACACCAAAAATAATAAAATACATTATAAAATCTTCAATATTTTTTTACAATTGTTACTATAAGTAATCTTCGCTGGAAATTACTTAGTTGATGTTTTCTGGATCACAAACTAAATAAAACATTACATATTATATCACTTATTCCACACCATCACACTTTTAAAATATTAAGTTTTTAAAAAAAATTATTAAAGATTTTTTGTTAAGAATCTAATCACTAGGTTAGTAAATAATTTAATGTTTTATATTCCTTTCCTATTTTTATTCTATAAATAAACACTAATATTATTTTTTTAGTAAAAAATAATTTAAAACTAATTCCTTCTGGCACAGCACTTGTTGACAAAACTTTTACTGACATGCATGCTCTGATGGTTCCAATTTAACAAACTGTATGACAATTTATATATATATATATATTGTGCCCTTTTATATAGGTCAGTCATAGTTCATAACAGTCAATTACTAAAAATTTTAAATTTTAGAATATGTTCTTTTAATACATTAATTATAGTTTGTCGATTATATTTTTAAAGTACAATTTGAGGCTAAAGCAAATACATAGTATATAAAATTATAGCGAATTATTTAAAAAAATAGTTAAGTAAAGCTTAAAATATTGTTGCATATGGTTGTAAAAGCTGGCCATATTAAATAACACAGCTATAAATATTAAAAGTATATTTTAAAAAGTTCGATTTTAATAGTTTAAAACTGATAATTGAATAAATGCTATATTTAAATTTGTAATCATATTTAATTGTCAAAATTAATATAGTATATTTTAAAAATAAACTTTATGATGGTGAAAATTATATCTAGTTCTATATTTTTAAAATTATTCTTCCAAATTTTTTATAATTATTTTATGTAATATAATAAGTGTATCAATTTTATAAATTTAAGCAGAGAAATAGATTAAAAATCATCTGTCAAAGTTATTAATCATGTGACTTGTATATTACATACTTTCTCACACACGCTTATTTGAATTAATAATAAAGTTTAAAATATTTTAAAATTGCAGTATAGAATTGGATAGAATTATTGCCTATCATAAAAGCAAATAATAATAAATATTAAGTTAACTGTCATTATTGCATATTTAAATGATGTAATCTTTTAAATAGTATCATAAAGACGAATACAGTTATAATAAAAATTAAATATTTTATTTAAATAAAAACAAGATAAGTTAAATATTAAAAAGATGGAATACGTTATTAAAATTATTTTAAAAGTTATTTTAAAAGTATTTAAGTAATTTTAGTGAAACAATAATTGATTTAGAAGGAATTTTAAATAATATTTTTTTAAATTTTATTACGTCATAAAAACTTTTATTTTTTGAAACTTGATTCTGCTATAAACTGAAAATATGTAAATTTGTTCTCAAGTTAAAGTAAGAATCAATCAATCAAATGAGGTATTCTTATAGACTATAAATATGAATTGCACAGGGGTATAAGAGGAGATGAATAATGTATTGTAACCAGAGAAAGGTATATTAGTAGCTATCGAAGAGATAGTACTTTAAAATTTTTATTTTAGTCAATTTTTTTAATACTTTCTTATAGTTTTATTTGCAAAAAACTAATTGATATTTTTAAAAGTATTTTGCAAAAGAGAGTTTAAAAAAAATATATATTTGGAAACTTCGTGAAAATGATTTTCTAATTTTTAAAAGTTACTTGCCAGGATTATTTTATCTGAAATTTGACCTAAACTTCGCAATGAAAAATAGATATACTACGAAATAAAATATGTTTAAATTATAATACAGCTTTATTTATGCTTAACTGGAGGACTGTTCTACCTCATAAAAGAACAATACGGACATTATGCTGGAAGCTTAAACAGAAAACTATTTGCCATCTAAAAAAATTTGTGACACATTATTTATAAGCTTATCCAGGAGTTTTTTTTTTTTTAAAAAAGAATAAGATATTTATATCTTATGAGTTATCATAAAATATAATGAAAGAAATAGAATGTTTAGTCCTTTTTGAAGGAAAACATTTTTTTTAAAATATATATTTTACAAGAAGTAAAAAGAACTTATTAAGAAATAAAACCTATATAAAAAATGAACATATAGTAGATAAATAAAGGATGGATCCATGAAAATACAAATATTGTGTAAAAGTTTACCGGATAACTTAAGTTAAATTGAACAGAGTGATGCATCAGAGAATATTGAATAAACTTCATGGGAATAATTCTTTAATATTACAGTTTAATAATTTTCATTCTGAATAGTAAAGACCCAGGATTATTTTCTATAAATTTTACTAAATGGATTAATAATTATTTTTATTTTTAAACTTTAACGAGCTTGGAGGAGAACATTTTAAAACTCTAGAGAAAATAATAAACATTTTTGGATTTTATCATGAACTATGGTCAAGTGAAGACGTAATTATAGTTTTAATTTTTTATTTTACTAACTTAGTTAAATGTAAATTTTTCTATGTATAAGATTAGGAAAACATAAAACATTAATTTGTTAATAACATAAAATTTATAATATAATCTAATAATTTAGATAAGAATATTTTTAAATAAAATGTATGGATGTGTCTTTTTGTTTATGTATGCAATGTTTTTTTCTATATCCAGTGGATGGAAGAAGCCTACTAAAAATGATGACCAGATAAAAAGAGTTATTTGGTAATAATAATAACTATTAATAATTTATAATGTATATTTTTGTTTTCTTTAGATCATCTATGAATCTAAGAATGAAGTGTAAAAGTTTTAATTATATGTAACACATTTTCATACAACATTTTAAAAACACATTATGAGATAGGATTGATTTGAAGATATGCATACAATGATTATTTTTTTATATATTAGTGATATAATCCAACATAATAACAAATAATTATGTGATTCTTTTAGAACTTCATGTTATTGGATATTCAAATATTGTCTAAGTAGATTGTATATGATTAAACATATAGAATAATAAAGTAAGCAAACTTTTCTTATGGAACAGTGAAATTGTTTTAAACTATCCATGAATTTTATTTATTGTTTTGTAAATGCAGATAGTTATTTATCGATGTAAGATGTAGAAAATCTTGAGAAATAATGTTGAGATAGTGGCTTGGAAGTACTATAGTTAGCAGGAAACCAAGATGATGTATTTTTTTAAAAAAAATAGGATATGATAAGGAATAGAAATAATATTTAGTCTTTATGTGGTTATCAGCATAGTTAACAAAGCCCTATGACTGATACACATTTTATTTGGACAGTGTTTTATATGTCTTTAAAGATTTGATGTTTTAAATAAAGCTGAAGAAGTAGCTTTAACATTGTTCATGTATTAGAGGTAATTATACACGTAAAGGTCATACCTCATTGCACTGTGCCATGATTTTTTTAGACATATTAAGAGTGATACACTAGCTTTCTTCCTTAAATCCTATACATCTGTTTCACTTTCTTTATTTCATGTAACTGCATCGTTCAGTAAGATATTTTGAAAAGAAATGATAAATAATTTAGAACTTAGGTTGTGCTATCGTTTTGTATAAGATTTGTTTATTGGCTTAGAAGGAATAGAAATTATAACTTGAAATTGAAGGTCCAAAGTATCCTAAGGAAAGGAAAAAATCATAGAATATATTTTAATTTTTTTTTCGAAAATGAAATATAAATTTTTAAAATAGAGTATCTAAACAAGATATTTTCTTTAGAATGTTGATTATTTTCGAATGCTTTATTTTTATTTTGAAGAAAAATAAGTATTGCATATTTTTAAAATACAATAGTACAAAGTAAATTATATAAACAATATGCATAGTATATTTTTGTTCATTGAATAACAGGAATATTTTGATTATTACACTTATATCATACTAAAATAAGGCTAAATAAGAATGTATTATGATTAGTAAACATCGTGTGATAAAACACTAAAATCTAGGACTGAATTTTGGATTAATATTTTATGTAACATCTTTGACTTTGCAAGATGAAATTTTTTAATATTTTGAGAAATCCATACTCATTATAATGTTAATTTTTTTTTTCTGTAGAATGTTTTCCTATGAATTTTTTTTTTAAATAAGATAGTTTAATAATATTAATGATGAAATATTCTGCTAATAAGTAAATATTTTTATAATAAGTTAACCATAATGAGAAACCAAATGGTAATTTTTTTTTTATATTTTGTCTTAAGTATAAATAAAGATATAACTAAACTATAAACTATTTTTATATAACTTAGTAGATAAAATGTAAGATTAAAATAAGGATATCCATTGTAAATAGTGTACATAAATTGTTTATTTTATTTGTTGTGTTGTTAATAAATTTTGTTAACATTTGTTTTTCAAAAGTTTGTGTCTTGATTGTTTATTTCTCCACTTCACTGCATGAAATCATGATATATTCAGAACAATTGAAACAAAAATATAAGTTTGCATGAAATGATAAACAGAGAAGTATTTTAAGAATTTTAAACATTTTATTAGGATTCATTTAATTAAATAATTATAATTTTACATTGTTTTATTGGTCATAAATCAGTTATCACAATAATATACTGAATTATATGCTATCAGTTGCCACACATCCTTTGTCTATCAGATTATCATATGCTACCATGTATTTATTATATAATTACATAAAGATAAAAGATTATATAAAATTTTATTATTTTATTATGGTAATAAAAATATAACGAAAAGAAAAGATATCCAGTAGTAGTTAAACAATGAAGAATATTATTGTTATTATTTATTATTATTAGTTTCAGTGTAGTAGATTATGACATAAAATCCCTTCTCATATTTTACTACCGTATTTTTAAATTAACTTAGAATAAACTTTATGAACCTGAGATTATTTTATTGAGCTAGATTATTATTAAATAGAAGATTAAGATTTAATTATTAATTTAGTCTTAGTGAGTAGAAGTTATTAAAGTTGTAAGAATACTATGAGTTTGTTATTTAAAATAGTAATAAGTGGGGTAGTGTTCTTATGCCATTGAGGTAGTATCCTGTGGGATATTGGCTCAATGTAATCTCTCTTGTCACCTGTATTTTCACTTCAAGTCTCATGAAAATATTAAATATTTATTTAATTTATTTTTATAAACTGAACCTTATTCGTATTTTAAATCTGAGCTAGTGAAATATTTTAATTTTAATGCTGAATATTTTAGTTATTAATTATTAACTGAGATAGAACCCGTTTTATTTTATATCATATATTATCTGGAAGTGAAGATGAGATGCACAAGTCAAGGTTAGAATATATATATATATATATATATATATATATATATATATATATATATATATAACAAAGGTAAGTCAACTTGTAAAATATCCGATTTGTTCTATAAATAGTTCATAGTTCTTCTTATTTCAAACAATACTTATTAAATATATTTTCAATATTATATGACAAAATAAATTTCCAAAGTTCTATTACTTTTACTCAAATTTCCCATTGGTTTATATTCCCTGATACAGCATCAAAATCCAGCGTTCCTCAGTATTTACTGCATAGTTTAAAATATCGATAAATATTTTTAATATATTTTTGTGTGACCAGCATACATTAGTTAATAATAGTTTTAAAGTATATTACCTATTTTAAATTAGTATAATGGTCTTGAAAGATGTATTACTAAATATTCCTTCATAAAGAAATATTTTCAAAAAACTACTTCTTTTGTTAAATTAGAAGTTTTTAAAATTCATCTTATTTTAAGTAAACTTTCCCGTAAGAAAAATATTTTAATTTTTTTTTATTTTCATTTTTAGTAAAAAAAAATTAAATCTCCTCCATGAAGTCCAATTTGCTAAATTCAATAATAAATTATAATGACCAATTAATATAGGCAAAATTATGTGCCTAATATAAAAATAATAATTAGACATTTCTATCCATACTTTTAAATTTAATGATGATTTATTCATGTTTAGCTTGATGTTAAAATTAGGTTTAGTTTATTGGTAGGTAAGGAATTACTTAGCTTTTTAGCCATGCATCTCTATATCATGATCTTATAAAAAAATGACTACACTTCTTTATGAATTTTAAAATAAATAAATTGACTATCACTAGTACTTCTAATTTTAAAACTGTAAATTACTCAAAATTAAGTTGTTTTCACAGCTTACTCTGTTGATAGAATTTGGAGTCCTAGTATCACAATAGTAGTAGTAGTAATAATAGTAGTAGTAGTAATAATAGTAGTCTGCAAAACTTATGCACCTCTTTTATACCTAAACAATTTATTTCTCTGATTGTGTAATTAAACAATGCTTACTTTATTATTACCCTGGCCAACAATGCCATATTAAAGTTAAAAAAAAATAATTTATGTAATATTTATTATTTATGATATTATTTAATTCTTAGTTAATTTTCATATTTTATTTATACTTAATAAATACTTTAAAATATCTTTTAAAATCATATCGTAATATTTATTATTATTTTAACTTTCTTTTAAAATTTATTTATTTTCAAAACAAAAATAAAAATCTGATTTTATTTATTACATTCATTTTAAAACCCAACTTAATATTTATAACAGCTAATACTATTTTTATTCTGGGATAGACAAATACAATATTTTAAAATTTTACATTAAAATTTTAAAACAGTTTTTCAACTTTACTTTTAAAACTCCGCAAGCACCCGTGTGAATATCTACATGTCACATGACTTATAAAGATAACTGAAACACTTATAATTTAACTGAACATAAAATAAATGATTTAATTATCAAAATATTACATAGAAATAATATTATAGCAAAATTTAGAATAATAATTTTAATAATATAAAATCGAATATGCGCTTGTCTCCCCTAAATGATTTCTTGAATAGAATTATTAAATATAATTATTATTATTAAATTGTCTATTTATTTAACTGTAAATTATTACTTTTAAAATTTACTTTAATCATTTATTTACCAGACTTATTAAAGCAGTATTTATTATGGCGAGTTTTCCCAACCAAACAATATTATAATTTATCTTTAGTTAATTATTTTACAACTTTAACATAATATTCTACATTAAATAACTTTACTTTCTTAGGTTAATTTTTTTACAAAAGTTTGTCAACACATATATATATATATATATATATATATATATATATATATATATATATATATATATATATATATATATATATATATATATATATATATATATATATATATATATATATATATATCATATCTCTAAGCTGACTTTCAAATTTAAAATTTTATAGTAAATTGATGTAAACAATTCATCCTAACCTAAACAAAAAGGTACAATATATATATATATATATTAACTAAGTGAAGTTTCACTTATTTCCAATACGTGCCTGAGGTTATCTTAGCTTAATCTTTTGTTTGAAATTTTCTGATTATTTAAAAAAAAATAATAATAACAATGAAAATTAATGAATATAATAGGATAATCTTATATAGTATATTCGCTAAGGGATGTCAGATAATAATTTGAAGTAAAGAAAATATTAGAAATAGTTGTAAGTTGATAAATAATATTAAATGTATTTTAAAGTAATTATTGTGTAATTCATATTTTAATGTCTAAATTATAGTAATTAGATAAATAAATAGTATTAAATAATAAATTTAAGAATAATCTGTAATTTTTTTTACAAAAGTATAATAATATTTATTAGAGGTAATTTAGATTAGCATTTCATTTATAAAGTTATTTTGAATTAAATATTCATTAATATTTTATTTTGTAGTTTTCTTTTAAACGATGGTGTGTTGTCATGTTTATAAATTACCCATATGTGAAAATATGTGCGTATATGTAAGAAAGACACATAAACATAAAAATAAACAAATAATTTAATTCTAATATTGATAAAAAAAATAAATGTGTGGATAAAATTATTGAAATGAAATATTTAAAAGTTTAATGAAGTGGGATAGCTCTGAATTTTATATTTATTGTTATTGTGTTTTATAAAATATTATTTAAGAATATTACAGGACAGATGGCCCTAACTGAACATTTCAATTATACATCAGCTAGTAATAAAATTAAAAAATTCTTTACTTTAATCAAATTCTTACTTCAATCAGAGGTTCTGTAAAGTTAAGGTAAGCTTTTGTTATTTTGGTGTTAACCTAATGAGTTAACAAAATGAACAGAAGATTCAACATTAGTTCAAGTTCTACTACATCTAAAAGCAGCGAGAATATAAAGCAAACCTCAGTTAAGCTTGTTAAAAGCCTTCATGAGGATGAGGAGAAAAACAGGTATTGGCTTAATGAACTCTCAGATAATGATGAAACAGATATAAATAGTCATAAACCTTTAGATAACAGCTCAGAAAAACAAAAAGAAACTTTAATAACTCAAAAGCAAAAAAATGTTGGCATTTCAAAATCAAGAAAAAGTATCAATCTTACCGATCTATCTGAAAATTTCTCTAATTCAGAAATAAACATGGCTTCTTTTAACAATGATGTAAATTGCAATTCTGCACAAGAAACTATGTCTAAAAATAGTCTAAATCTAAATAACTATGGTAAAAACAACCCACCACAACAAAAAACTGATCCCAGAACATCGTTCCGGTAATTTTTAAATTTTCTAAAAATGCAGGTGGCGCTTCACAGGAACTAGCCACTGAACACCAAAACAAAAAGTATTTAAGCCACAAAAGTGGTTTTGACCAAGCATTGGAGCACAATACTGAAGAATTAAATGTTACCATACTATCTCAGTCACATTCTGAGGGAAACAAAACATCAAAACAATTTACTCAAGAAAAATCTCATCAGAACTCAATTTAAATAATAATGATATAAATCACAGCCAAAGTAATATCTCAAAACAAGTGCTACAACTTCAATCTGCTCTGAACACTTTTGAAACAGATTTTCCTCCCATTAGCTCAAACGATAAAGACAAAAACATTATCTATAATAATAATACAGTTTCTAATCAAATGTTCACAATGCACACTAAATTGCAAACTAAGGGGACAGAATCCAGTCAAGATAATGGGAAAAGCTATGCCTCAGCATTAAATAATAACACATTAAACTCTCAAAAAACAAACACAAAAGAGCATTCACAACATTATGATATCCTTGACTTAATTGATGAAGAAAATAGCACACCATTAAATGAAGAAATCAATTTTGAATTCAAACAATTGGCCTCACAGGAAACACTAAAAAATTATGAAGCAATAAATCAGGAGTTCAAATCAAGAATCCCTCCTCTTTTACTCAATTCTTTTCAGAACTATTATAATGAAAACACATTAATACTTAGTACAACAAATGACAATTGCAGTTTGTTTTCTTTTCCTATTGACAATTTTTTTCAATTATTAAAAAGTCTACAACTAGGTGAGGTTATCAAAAGAGTCTATCACCATCCCAAATTTCATTATTTCATAGTAGTTTCATAACCTCATCCAGAAGGAAATATTCAAAAGATCCCAACTCTACCTAAATCAAAGATACTGGTAAAAATTGAAATGAATCATCCAAGAATAGCCTTCGGACTTTCCCGAAACTGCTATTTTAATTTCACTGAGCTAGATGTACAAAGGCTCCTTTCCAAATAATAAGTCATTACCAGTCTCAAATACTTGATTGAGAAAAGAGCAGACCAGGAACTTCCCTCAGATAACGTAGCATTTACAATCAAAATGCACAAAGGATTCACCCCTCTTGATATCCCATCCACCTTAGATGACAGGAAATGTTCACTCTATATCTCCTTTCATGGAGTGCAACCTCACTGCTTTTTCTGCAAAGATAGAACACATTTATTCAAAGCATGTTCTAAAAGAATATGCGATACATGCAGTATAAAAAGACAAAAAAAAAAACAAATGCATCACAACTACCCAAAATCCAACAATTTTATGTCACTCTAATTCCAACAGCTACACATATCAAACAGCAAATTCAATAACTGAAACACAAATGGATATTGACTACCCAAAGGAACAAGAATCAGCTCAAGAAACCATCAACAACACACATAACAACCTTGATGATGTGCAACAAACAGAAAAAAACCTACTAAATCATCTCACACAAGAACTTACTCATGAAAACAATTGCAAAGAAACACATCTTAAAAACACAGCAGATGAGGCTTTTTTAACTACTCAACTGTTTGGCCCCCAAATAACTCACTCTGATAGTAATCCAACAAAAAATAAAAGAAAGTCAATAAAATCTTCTAGTTCATTCTTAGAAGTACTAATAATTCTCCACCAAAATCAGACTTAGAAATAAAGCAATCGCAAACTGTGTTAATAAAAGTGCCTCATCCCAGAAGGAAAAAGAAAATAAAAAATCACGAACAATGGAAACACAACTCAATCAAGAAAGTCCCTCACTAGATCTGTCAACTGGCACAATCTCCCAATCAGAATTCAATTTCAAACAAAATTTACTCACAGCAACAAAGAAACAAGCAACATTCCCAACAAATGCAGTCCCTCTGGTTCCCAAAGGTCAGGGATGAGAACTTCATCACCTGGATGAACAAGTCCTTT
The DNA here is from genome assembly GCA_028023455.1 of Epiperipatus broadwayi. Taxonomy (NCBI): domain Eukaryota; kingdom Metazoa; phylum Onychophora; class Udeonychophora; order Euonychophora; family Peripatidae; genus Epiperipatus; species Epiperipatus broadwayi. The sequence goes on from JAQFVV010014379.1 coordinate 30,542, forward strand.
TTAGCATAATATCTTGGATCATTAAACACAAGTCACTACCAATTTCCTATGTATCCATTTAATAATGTTGCTCAAAATAGGAGGTATCAATGTTAGGGGTTTTAACTCCCTTGATTGTGTTTGTGCAGTTCAGAGATGGCTTCAAAAAACAAGATTACACATTGCTTGCTTCTCCAAGACAAAATTACATCTACAATCTAACTATCAAATAGTTCAAATGATGCAACAATATGGTTTTTGCCATCATGCTCCATCCACCTCTGCATCATCTGGAGTAGCTTTCTTCATAAGTAAAAATCTTCCTCTCAATGGATTCAGAATTCTATATATTAGTAAAGAACTTGTAATCACTAATCTCTTGAATGGTAATAACTCAATAAACATAATATTTTTATAAATCCAAATAAACCTCTCCTTAGTTCTCTTAGTGATACTCAAAATAAATTCCCTATTATCCTCAGACGCGTCACCCATAATCTGCTTTGGAGATTACAATATGCCCTATGATCAGTTCAACACTGAATATCTTCACCTAATCAATAAAGTGCTTTTCTGTGGAGAAGGCTTCTTCCCACCGGAGTCCTTCTCCTTTTATACACTCCATAGAAGGTCTTTAATTGAACTTCTTTATTACTCTCCAGAGCTACATTTCAATATTAACACCAAATCACAGTTTGTTCCCTTCACTGATCATTTAGCCCTACTAATTAACCTTCAATTAGATCCTTCCATAACAAATCACTCAAACTATAGGTGCAAATCCGATTTGTAAATAAATCTAATACTCCTGGGTGGATTTTTTCTGAGGCTTATATTCTACTAAATAAAATTTATGTGCTTACCTTACCTCCACTTCAGGCTTGGTCATCACTCATTGGAATTTTGAGCTCACTAATAGATTTCCAGACCAGAACAACCAAAGGTCCCAATCAATTGCTAAAAGACCTTGAATGCATCAATAACAGACTCAGCACACTCCCACATACAGATGTTGGCACACATGATATTATGGATCTAAAAGTGCAATACTATGAGAAACAGAAGGTTTTGGCGCACTAAATTGCAACCAAAAGGTCTAAGATTTTCTTATCTAATCAGCACAACTGGACACACAGCTAGATCAGGTGGGCTTTAGGCTCCACTAAGTGACCCACCCCCACCATGTTCGAAATTGATCACAATCTTTACTGTGGTCCAGAAATGCTTGGGAAAATACACGATCACTTTACCACCAAATTACAGAGCAAACAGCATGCAACCAGCAAAACATGGAAAGCTTCAAGCAACAAACTTGAGCATAACATCACAGAAGCACAAATCATCTCAAAATTTCAATCATATCCAGAAAGTACACACCCCGGTCTTCACAGAATCCCTAGATTCATGCTTCTACATTTGAGTCAGTTTACCGGCCCCATCGTGTGCAGGATGATTGATATATTGGCAGGTGACTTTCAGGACATTCCAGACATTTACCCAGTCGTCTTAGTACAATTTTTTTAAAAAAACAAATAAATCCCTCAAACCTTCAGCCCATTTCCATGATCCCACTTCTTATTAAAATTGTCAAATCAATAGTGAAAGGCAGAATCCAAGAACAACTCTACCTGCACATCTCCAAATACCATTTTGCAAGGAAAGGAGCCTCCACACTAGATGCAGTACAGTGATTCATGCTCATAACAGAACATGTCAGGTTACACATAAAGACAAAACTGCTAGTCATACAATTCGACTTCGCATCTGCATTTGACTCTGTTGTCCCATCAATACTAATTCAAACATTGAAAGAATACCAAGTGCCTGAGGTTTTTCACAAATATCATAGGAAATTTTCTATTCAACCACTCTTGTTTAACCTCTCTAGATGGACGAATATATGAGGGACGTCATCTGTTGATCCCACAAGGATCACCATTGGCCACTCTCAGTTTCATCTCCAACATTACCCCCCTCCTAACAGAAATTGAACACAGCATGACCAGCATATACATCCCTGCATTAAAGCATCAGGTACATCACATCTCCTATGTTGATGATATATCGATATTCCTGCCAGAACAAAAGTTTTTTCTACCTCTCATGTAAAATATCAACAAGCACGTCAAAAAATTAAACCTAAAAATCAACTATGACAAATCCTCAATGTGGAAGATCACAACAGGATCAGTAATACCTTCTATCTTCACATCCCTACCTCAAAAATTTCTGGGGTTTCCCATATCAAAGTCAAAGTTAGCCATGACTAAAGAAATAACAAACTCAATACTAGAAAAAACTCACAAATTGTAACCTCACTCTCCAGAGACACCCTATCACTGCCTGTTAAAACATCCCTATTGAACATGTTAATTTTTCCCAGGTTAAATTATTTTCTTCCAGTAATTAGGCCTACTAAGATGTTTGAAACTGCATTGAACTCGTTATGCTCCAGGCTTCTATGGAAAGGCAAAGTAGTTGCCATAAGTATATTCAAAATGCATATGCCAAAGGACATGAATGGGTTAGGCCTCCATTCTGTATCCACACTTTTTCTTCAGAAAGTGATGTGCATGATAAGATCCACATAACACAGATATCTGGAACAAGAACCATTTAGTCCAGTAAGTCCAATGGATACCCCACAACCATTTTGTAGCAAGTGGCTGACAGAGCTCTGGAAACACATCACTAATATGATAACATTAATCAAACCTATTTTAGAGGGAAAGAAAACATATTGGCAGATGTATAAATTAAGATACCCAAACCTCACTGCCTCTCAACAACCACTAGGGCTAAATAACAGGTCACTGATACGTAAATCAAAAAACTGGTACATCAAGTCTAAATACATAGATTTTCTGATAAAATTAAATCTACACTCCCTTCCTAAAAATCACTTCTTGGTCACAAGAAGAGGATTCTCCAAGCTCAATACACTATGTCAGCTGTGCTCAACTGCAGACAAAACTATCATTCATCTTTTGTATTTCTGTCCTTATTTAAGCTCACTTAGATCCTACATCTGCCAACAGGTGTCCTTTGATCAGAGATATACCCTCTGTATCGAAAATGCTATCAAGGCAGGAGTTTTTTCCACCATCAGAACGTCCATATTCCTTATGTTTGTGCTCTGGCTCACCAGGTGTGAGCACATCTTCCGGTGCTCAGATAATAATGTTAAAGGCACCTATATCAAAATTTTGACAAACTTTTGTGACAGAGATCGACTTCTGGCACACAATAGATTACACACTGAATCCTGGGCTGGTGTCAACCTGTCCTAAGAAAATGAAATACCCCCCAGCTTCACATGTATAAAGAGATAATAATGTCTAGCATTAGTATTTAAGTCAAAACTCAAGTTTATATAGACATTTTTGTTCATGTATCTTTTTAGCTAATAAATTTTATTTTTAAAAAAAAGTATTACATAATATTTGTTAATAATAAACTTTTCATTTTGCAGCTGTTGAGTTACATGATTTGTTATGATTAAATTGGTTGCATTAGTAAATCAATTACACAGCTGATCTATCAAGAATAGTAAAGTTTAATAAAAAAATAATTTCATTGGTTTTACACGTCAATTAACATAAAAAAGTGGGAGTATGAGAGAATATCAGATATAAGATAAAAAAACTGTGATTCATCCAGGGGCTCATTTATTTTGATTTTGTTTTCTGCACATGGTTGAATCTTGAGTTTTTATTTAATTAAAAGTTGTAATTTTCTTTAAAACCTTATATTTTATTTTAAAAGTATAATATTTAAAATTGTCTTACAGTAATGAATGGCTGAATTTTTAAAAGGTAACCTTTCTGATATTCAAATTTTAATTGGAATATAAAATTATAGTAAAAAATGTTTGGAATAAATCTATTGCCTCTTATCTTATATGCATTTGATTTATTTGTTTTTCTTTACTTGGAAGTAAAAGTAAAATTAACATATAATTTATTAATTATTTACATGGATAAACATTCGGTTGCATTAAACTTTTTTATCAATAAAATACTAAATATTTATCCGGTTAAATTAAAAATATACGTGAAATAAAAAAAAAAAAAGACATTCAGAAGTTAAAAGCATTATAATGAAAATATATCAATTTTAAACTACATTTGTTTAAATGAACTAATAAAGAATGATTAATTAAAAAAAAAAAAAGTTATTACTTAAACCTTGACATAAAGTGGAAATGATTTATTTAGCTAAATGCAAACAGATAAAAATATATATTTTAAAATGATAATTTTTATTTTACTTCGTAATAAAAGAAAATTATTTGGAAAAAAGAACTTCAAAATAATCTGCAAATATTAGTAATGAACTTATATTTGCCAAATGCCTAGCAAATGGTTATATTTGCCATTATTTGTAAGTAACTTTGAAACAGATAATCTTAGCGCATAAACCGAAAAACGTCTTTAATTATAAAGGAAGTCTACTCTTGTGCTGGCAATAATAAAAGGAGACTTGTTCAAAATAAATTACCTCTGAAGTAGTATATAAAAAAATATTAAAAAAAAAAAAAAAAACTGTATTTTAAAAAATATGTTTGCCGAAAGGAGAATAAAGAAATTCAAATAAAGGGATATTATTATTATGCAATTTGAACCCGGGATTCTATAAATAAAAATGTGCTCAACTGAATATTTTTTTTTTATTCCAGCTTAGTCTTATTATTTAAATATTTAAAATTATTTTTTTTTTAAAATGCAAGTATTCTTAAGGAACTATTGAACATTTTCGTTTGAAAATCATTGTCATGCTTTATAAATGTTTTGACTGAAGCTTTGAACTCAGATAGATAAATTAACCTGAAGAAATTATCTACATATTTTAAATGGAAAAAACCTTTACAGAGCTGAAATATGAATTTAAGTTACTGCATTTTTTTTATTTATTGTCTTTTTTATTGGTCTTAAAAAAATGAAGCCATAAAGATATTTATGCTATATATTTTGTATAACTTTTTTTTTGCATAAATATATCAGGTAAACTAGGGTTACAGTTTTAAAGCATAATGGGTTTATTAGAATGTGCAAATGGTTTGCCATTCTTAGATAAAGTTTATTAAGCATTTCACAAGTCAATTTTTATTTGACAATTTCATTTATAGAGAATTAAATATCACAGTCTTAGTTTATTATAAGGGTGTTTCACTCAGTTTTATTTTAAGTCTACCAAAGAAGTGTATCAGAGAGTATCCATTCATTTGTTTTATGAATCTTACATAATTAATAATTGCAAATATTTTATATTTACATTTAATTTGCATTTTTTTTAAAAGTCCACTAGTCACTATATTTAGTATTGAATATTTTACTATGTGTGCATTGTGCCTTGCCTAGAATGTTATATGCATTTAATTTTAAAGTATTTCTCAAAGTAGTTGTTTGACACAGTTTTTCCTTTGTTGGTTATTACATTGAATATACGTTTTTTGTATTTTTAAACTTCTAGAAATAATTTAGTTAATTCATGTGAAGTCTATATATTGTCATTAGTTAATATTTGTTAGCCTCATTGTGTTAGGCTTAGTTAATAATTTTGAGTATGCTTTATGGAGTAGATAAAGTCCTCCATCCTTATTGTATTGTATGTCCATGAATTGATAGTTCTTGTGCCCATAGAGGGTTATTATATTGTATTTTTCAGAAATGATGATCATATTTATAAGCATTGTAAATACCATAAAAGAGGATTGTCCTATCTTGTTGTTCTTTTCCTGTTCTTGGTGCACTGCAGACAAGGTCCAGGCATCTTCATTTCTGCTTCAATGTTAGGTATTTTTGAAAGCCACCACATTCTTTTTCAGCTCTGAGCTGCTTATATGTTTTTATATTTTAGCATATCAATTATGATGACTTAATGCTAATTCCACCACAGTAGGTGATGTTGCATTTGTTTTAGATTTGTGATAACAAGATATATTTGTTTGAGGAACTTTGTTTCTTCAGGTAGTGATAGCTACTTTTAATGCTAATAGTTATATCAATGTTTGAATTGTGTTGCTATGATAGTTTTATCATGCACAAGTTAATTAACAATAAGTTATATTTATTTTCAAGTATGTTAGATTATGCATATGGTATAAGTGGCAATTCACACATATTAATTTTAATATTTTATCCAGAGTTTCGCCACTGGATTATTAAGTCTGTTACATCATTAATTTTAAAACATTGAGGGAATAATTTTATGTGGACTAAATTTATTTAAAAGTATATAACTGATTTCTGATGAGTGAATTCCCCATGTATCTAAATTTAGTTTAATTTTAAAATTAGCTTAGTATGATTTAAATATATCACTGGCTATAATATTAGTTATGTCAGTATGTTTTTCCAGCTTAGTGTCTGTTAAGCTTAATATTTTAAAAAGTATAGACTTAGCTGTGTGTTATTCTAATTGCTAGATAACACAATAGTGTTATGAATTATGTTAATTAAAAGTAAAATTGTACTTATTAAAGTCAGATATTGCAATTAAAGTTTAAAATTTTGAAATCTCTTAATTATTTAAAAGATATTAAAATCTAATATAGAATAACCTTTGCCCATTATTAGATATAATAATATTATTTATTGGTTTATTTATTAAAAGAAACAAGGTAAAAGAATTTTAAGAGGGACATTTAAAACAGTAACTAAAGAAATTATATATTATTATAAACCAAGTAAGATTTCAACAATCAAAAGGTTTGCGAGAAGTTCCAGCACATATTGGAAATGCTTATATATATTTATATATATTTTTTTAAAATTGTAAACATTTTTTTATTATTTTTAATAAACAAATCTATTATTATTTCAACAAGTTTTGTTTTGTTGTTTTACTTTTATATGAAAATCGTATTGTCTTGTTATCCAAATTCACAAAATCTTAAGTTTACAAAGTTTATTAAATTTTCAATTCAAAAGTTTACAAGTATATCATAAATTTATTTAGATACATGTGATGTTGGTTTTAATACTATAAAGCCAGATTAAAGTAAGTGGTTCGTAGATTGAATCACAATAATATATAATTGCTTATATCAGATACTTAGCTAAATGTTTAATTAAAAGTTTATTTTTTAAAAAATTATCAGTGTAACTTCTCAGATTAAAGACTATGCAACATGACAGAAAGAATATTTATATGTCAGAAGAATATTTTATTTACTATGATTTTGAAAGCTGTACTTTATCTTATACTAACTGTGTATTGCCTATCATTATCTTAAACCTTATATGTTTAAAGAATTTTAATTCATCTGCATTTGAGGTCTTGAGTAGCTTATCTGTGCGTATGGGAAAGGCATAAATAGTATCCTTGTCCTTTTTTTAGCTCAAACAATATCTTAGATAGTAGGCCATTATTAATTTAAATTTAAATTAATTCATTGAATCTTTGAATTAATATTTATTCATTTATTATTCTGAGATTTAACCATAAAGTATTATTTGTGATTGGCCAAGATATCACCCATTGGTTCTATTCACCCAGCAAGTATTTTTTAGGTAACTTAATTTTGTCATGTTGTACAAGAGTTTATTTTAGAAATCCCTGAGGTTGTTTACTATTGTTGTCTTATTAATTATAATTTAGTAAGATAATCTTTCACAATCAAGGTAACATTTGTTCTTATTCAGAATGTGTGTGATATGCTGGTATGACTATTCTAATAACTATTAGTTGATGATTTAAATAATTATTTTTTGGTTTAATAATAGATTATTAATATGCCATAATGGTTATAGTTATAATCACATTGAATTTGATCTCTATCTGATTGTGCATCTCTGAATCATCAACTCCTTTCTAAATTTTATTGTAACCACACTGAGCCATGTCATTAAGAATCTCTCATTTTATTCCTTTTCATATAATCCCTTATATCTAGTTCACATATCTTATATCATCTCATCCATTTCAAATCATTTATTTTCTTCTTCTCCTTCCATGTCTCTCTCACCAAATATAATCTTCTCTTCTCTTTCTCATTATTATTTTTCTCTTTAATTCTATTACTAAACTTTTTTTATTCTTTTTTTCTTTTTTCCTTTTTTTCTCTTGCCCTCTTTTCTTTTTGTTCACAATTTCTCTTCATCTTTTCTTATCTCTCTCTTTTTCATTATCATCTTTCTCCTTAATTCTATTTTTTGAAACTTTTCCCTTTTTCCTCTCTCCTCCTCCTACCTCTTCTTTCATTTGTGGTTATAATATATATATATATATTGTAATGATCCGGAGAAT
>JAQFVV010014380.1:0-38706 GCA_028023455.1 Epiperipatus broadwayi
CACTTCACTGCATGAAATCACGATATATTCATAACAATTGAAACAAATATATAATTTTGCACAAAAAGATAAATAGAGAATTATTTAAGAATTTTAAATCGTTTATTGGTATTCTTTTAATTAAATAATTATAATTTTACATTGTTTTATTGGTCATAAATCAGTTATCACAATAGTATACTTAATTATATGCTATCAGTTGCCACACATCCTTTGTCTATCAGATTATCATATGCTACCACGTATTCATTATATTATTACATGAAGATAAAAGATTATATAAAATTATTTTATTATGGTAATAAAAATATAACGAAAAGAAAAGATATCCAGCAGTAGTTAAACAATGAAGAATATTATTATTATTATTTATTATTATTAGTTTCAGGGTAGTAGATTATGACATAAAATCCCTTCTCATATTTTACTACCGTATTTTTTTTATTATTATTAACTTAGAACAATTTATGAACCTGAGATTTTTATTGAGCTAGATTATTATAAATAGAAGATTAAGATGTAATTATTAACTTAATTTTAGTGAGTAGAAGTTATTAAAGTCGTAAGAATACTATGAGTTTGTTATTTGAAATAGTAATAAGGGGGGTAGTGTTCTTATGCCATTGAGGTAGTATCCTGTGGAATATTGGCTCAATGTAATCTATCTTGTCACCTGTATTTTCACGTCAAGTCTCATGAAAATATTAAATATTTATTTAATTTATTTTTATAAACTGAACCTTATTCATATTTTAAATTTGAGCTAGTGAAACATTTTAATTTTAATGCTGAATATTTTATTTATTAATTATTAACTGAGCTAGAACCCGTTTTATTTTATACCATATACTATTCTGAAGTGAGGATGCACAGGACCAGGTTAGAATATATATATATACCAGTAACCTTATAAACATTCACAGTAAATATAGTAATCAATATTTCTCACTGCTGTCTAGGCAACTTCACACCTTTTAATAGCAAGAATGGAAATCCGTTCTTACTAATGGTCCATTGAATATATATGGACACTTAAAGATTGCAACTTGACTATAGAGTATGAAATATTGATACAACGAAGTTTAAACAAACCTCTTTATATATATATAATATTTTTAAACGGTTTATAAACAATTCAAACAATCTTTAAATCCGCAGAAGTACTTTCGGTTTGAAAGTAACCGAAAGTACTTCTGCGGATTTAAAGATTGTTTGAATTGTTTATAAACCGTTTAAAAATATTATTTCAATTATAATTACAATATTATTTTTAATTAACGGATATTTTTATTTATTTTACATATATATATATATAATTATTACAATTTAATTGATCATACTGCATTTTTACTAAATGTATGTCATAAATGACATGATTTTTAAAATTTATTTTTAGTTAGGGATATATAAAAACATAAAAAAATAAAAATTATTTTCAAATAATGAAAACGTGGATATCCTAAAAATACACTCAACAAAATATGACCTTAACATAAATTTGAGACTTTAATAGTTGGTTTTACAAAATGCTTATAAAAATCGTCAATTTATGTTCAAAGTGTAAATACTTTTTACAACTACATTAACACTGAAGTTTGGTGTTTACTGCATCACTTAGCTACATTTTATTACTGAATATCACACACATTTATGAAACATGGATTATAACCAAATTGAGTGCTTAAAAGTTATGGCTTAACATTAGTCACAAATGCACAGATAATAATGTCTTTGAACATTTGCACTTGATATATGTAGCACTCATCATTAATAATGTTCTATTCCATGGACAGGAGCAGAGAGCAGTCACTATCATTATTTCGGCCATTTAATCATTCATTCTCTTCATTGGCCAGCTCTTCAATTCCACACAACTCTTCCCATATCTTTTATTATCCAATAATATCAATCTTTTCCATACACTATGTAGAAAAAAAGTTTTATGTAACTTTCACATCAACTACAATTTCCAAAGGGTTAAAGGATATATTTAATGTTTTCTGCAGGGTGGTAAGAGAAAAGAATACAACATTTCTTAAGCAAAATAAATGTAAAGGCAGAAATTTGATAATTAATTATTAACACAAATGAAAAAAATGATTGCTAGATTACAACTGCAATAGAAATGCAATTGTAAGCTTTTCATGGGCATTTTAGTTTCTTCTTTGGGATACAATTATAATTTGTTTGAAAATGGGATGATGGTATTTTAGTGGTAATAATATGTTGTACTAATTTAGTCATTTAACACTAATTGTCAAATGTCTTATAACAAATTCACACTTTCTTGATGCTTTTTAAATTCATTCAACTGTTAGTAAGAGTCCGTGCATTAGTATACAGCATAAGATGTCAAGTGGGTATTATGCTTCTTTCTTTTTCAGTTATACATGGCTTGAGTGCCTGACTAGTGGTATTATTACCATGGAAATTAAATGTGGTCCTTTAGATCATGAAGATTGAATTTATCATGACACACTAACAAACTAGTCTAGAGCACCATATTAAGTTTAATATTTATGAATCTAAAAGTCCACATATTACTAGAAAGATCAGAATAACCTAAAGAGACCAATAATGCCATTAGAAATGTGTTCTGAATTAACTTGTATGCTATTATTAATAGTTAAAAGTATTTAAAAGTTTTAATTAAAGGGATTTTAATTCAGGATTTTTCAGTCTATCCTTCCTCCACTCCATCTCAAGCAACTGATACACATGACCACATAACATGAAAAAGATACATGAACTCCAATATACATATTTCATGCAGAACTAGTACTCACCAGTTGGGTCAGATCATAATCTCCCACACATATATAGTGCTCAGTTTATATTAAAATAGCAATTCCTCAAACTTTAATGGACAGACTTCAGTCTTCTCACCTTTCCAACTACTCAACCTTCCATTTCTCAAAAAACCAACAATGGAATGCTGAAAGTCTTTATTGGACTTGATATTGTAGTCATACCCATATAAACATTACATCAATATAACCCCTTATAATATTAGACCATTACATATCCATATATATTAATAGTAGAGGAATGGGTTGAACTTATACTAAAATCTAATAATCAAAAAAGCAAGTCATATATAACGTGACATTACTTTTATAAGCTTGTATTTACAAAAATGTAATACAGAGAGCATACCAATAGCTCAAACAAGCTCTTAATTGATAAGTGCGGTATGAGAAAATATTTAAAATCTCTATCCAGAACACTCCCACCTCCAGATACCAACTGGTTTCAAGCTTATGACTCATGTCAGTGGAGAGCTAGAATATTTGGATACTAAATCCAAAATATCAATTCAAAACCCAGCACTTATAATTCTAAAGCAGTATGTAATTTGTTTATACTGAATATTTTCTATATATGTAATTAGAGGGATTTGAACTCAGGATTTTTTAGTTTATTTATTCTCCATTCCATTTCAAGCACATTAAGTTTTGCTTTAGAAATACATTATAGTATAAGTTTACCCAATTTATTTACTATTAATGTATATGGATATGTAATGGTCTGATAATATGAGGATGCATAATGTATGTATGGGTATGATTACAATATCAAATCCAATAAGTGCTTTGACTATTCTATTGTTGGTTTTTCAATGAAATGGATGGTTGGAAAATTAGAAGGAAGAGAAGTCTGAAGCCTGTCTATTAAAGTTTAAGGAATGTTTTTCTTAATATAAACTAGGTGCTGATTGTGGATATATATATATATATATTGTACCGGTATAAATCCACCACGCTTACTCATACACAGTACCCGAGTTCAAACCCAGTCCACGTTTAAGAATAAATTCCAAAATGCCAACGAAATTCAAACCCAAACCCCGGTATGACCAACCGATGATGACTTTATAACAGCACGGGGTTATCCCTTTACTAGCTCAACTCAGAACACAGACTAAATTACTTACAGTTTTATATATAGATCTATTATACTCTGGATATCGGTACGGTCATTAATGTAATGTATATATTTAAGTTGCCAATACAGACAGTAGGTGACTAAATAGACTTCGAGAGTAATGAGGTGGAAGACACAAAATTAGAGTAAATAAATTGTTTAATAACAAATAGAAAGCATAAAAATATAGTATTCAAAAGTACGGTAAGATTTCCATAAATATTCTATTATAATTAGCTACTAGTCTTTAGTAATCATTTTACCTGGTAAACAAACTCATACCAATATTTGTGTAGTGAAATGATTGACGGGTGGCTAAGGGAATCAGAGCATTTGAGCATTGAAAATATTTATCTACGATTTTTATTAAGTTATTTTATTCGAATAGATTCGAACCGTTGCGTGTACGAATAGTTGGAGGGTGGTTTCGTATAACTATGATATCTAAGATTGATGTACTAGTGGTTGCCTAGATTGAAGAGCCCTACAATAATCACTTGCGGTGCATCAATGGAATACCGGGCGGCTTGTACTTTGACAAGGCTTAATGCCCCCAAGTAGCTCCGGGACACTACAACCAGCCGGGATCATTTCGAAACCCGGTGATCCAAGAGATAACCTGGGAAAGAATTGCTTTCTTCCCCATATGGTAGTATGGCGAGACGCTAACTTCGGTGAAGGAAAGGCATTGCCACAGTCATCGAGGACGAGTGCTTGAAGTGGATTTGAAAAGGAATTACACAAAACCGGATAATCAATTCGTCTATTTCTACGCAACAGGCTGATATAACTATTCCAATAAAACATGGCGGAATCAAACTGACCGCGAAAGCAATAATTAATTAAGTTTGCTCTGAAACCCCTAACCCCCCCCCCCAGGTTGTTCAGGCGGTAGCGATTATAACAAATTATACACTGAAAACTATTTCTCATTTCATGTATGAAACTAAGATAATAACTTAAAACCCTTTACATATTTAAGATTGAAGTATCGGTTACAATAGTATGACAAAACTAAAAAAAGCATAATAAAGTGATTTAATATCTGCCAACTCAATATATGAAATAATCTTTAATTTAATAACGAACTTCCTTTTAAAATAACTATAATCAATATTATAAACTAGCTTTAAACAGAGTTGGGAAATATTTCTATTGGCATTGTTTGTTTATAGCCTAAGTAATAAAAGGAAAAAAAATATAAATGTCTTCATTTGAATTATTATTAGTAGATACAATATTTACAAACTATTTTCTAAAGACTAGAGCAGAGGAAAAGGAGAAAAGAAAATTTACTGACAGGTTTGAAACAGTAGCGTTATAAATGAAACCAAAAACTTACATGTGATTCATTTGATTGACAGATTAACTTATAACATTAAGCTCGGGAGAAAGTTAAAAGTTCATGTAACACAGTTACCCTTCTTTCTTCATCCGGCTTGGCTTCTCACGACGGTATTTCTGATGAACGTAGGCGCGCATTTGAAATTTACTTGGAAGGCATAGTCAATTTGGAGATTGGAAGCTGGAAATCGTGAAGCACATAAAACATGATCAGTCAGCGGCACGAAGATTCAAATTGGCGGGACAGAGATCAGCTCCTGGCACTTAGCCCATCGACATTACGGTTTACTGGTGGACTTCTTAACAAAAGTTGGAGAGATTTCTCTAGCAACTGCTTTGCTGTTTTTGAGACGATCTACTCTCAGCCACGTCAAAAGTTAGAATGTTCGTTTTTTTTTAAGATGGCCACGGTTGACCTTTCTGTCTGGTTTTTGTTTTAGGCTCCGCCTACTTTTCTCCAGCCTCCAGCAATCCAGCTTGACCATACAATATCAATTATCCATTTCCATTGTTCCGTTTTCAGCTATCTCTAACTTTAATACGCAATTTTAAATTGACACAGTAATTACAAATATAAATTCCTTATCTAATTTCGAATACAACTTAATTATTCTATACATTTGTACAATACAGATTTTAATTAAAAACACTGATCAAAGGAATGTGACTTTTGATCAGCATTTTTAAACGACTTTGTATAATTCTAAAAGGCTAAAATTTAAGCAAATACACCCGCAATGAAACTTTTAAATTAAGCTGATATAAATTCACAAACCACACACACACGAATATTATTTCATGATTTGTGACATTTATGCACGGAATCTTTACATATTTATTTACAAAACATAAAATATATATAGCTCAATTTTTGTGACTTGAAATGGAAAAATCCCATTGCGGGCGAATAGTAGTTCGAATTACCGTACTTCAACACATGAAACTAAGATCGGTTCTTCGATCTGTCTGTTTCAATATATATATATATGGAAGATGCTCCCTAATGAAGCTGGTTCTGCACAAAATATTTATATTGTGGATAATTAATCTTTTTACACGTATGTGGTCATGTATATTGATTGCTTGAGACGGAGTGGAGGATAAATATCCTGAACAATACTGAGTTAAAATCCCTTTAATTACATACATAGGAAATATTTAGAATAAACAGATTACATATTGTTTAGAATTGAAAGATTTAAATAAAAATATTTCTTTACAGATATTTTACAATTAATATTAGATGACTAAAACAGTTCAGCATGTACTTACTATGATCTTATTAAGACAGTTATGTCAGCTTTTTATACAATAGTGATAATACTTTTAGCTATATGTAATTTTACATAGAGAGCACCTTATAATATTCAGTTGGTGCCAAAAGCAACAACAAAATAAACTATATTATCAAATATATTATTATTAAATAATAAAAAATATAATTAAATCCCTTTATTATTTAAGGGTTATTAAGAAGTTCAAGTGTGGAACATTAAGTGTGCTAGAAGGACCTTGAGTTACAGTCTGTGATTAATTACAGTACCTTACACCTCATCATTAAATAAGTCTTTGTGTAACACTCACTTGATCCTATATTTTAAAAACTTTCTTGATGTTATTTTATTAAGTTAGTTTTAAAATTCTATTTGAAAATACATTTTGCTATCTTTGTTAAATCTCTAATTAATGATTTGCTTGCATTATTTTGAAAATCCTAACATTTTGCCACTTAAATAATGTAAAATCTTATATACATTATCATCATCTTTGACCAGTATCATTTTTGACCATTATAGATCCACTACAGAATGAAGGTCTCTCCAAGTTCCATCCATCTTCTCGATGTCCAGCCTCTCTTCCCCACATTATCCCAGCTCACAACCCCTTTTATCATTCCATCTCACATGCGATCTCTTTCTAAGTCTTTTAAATCTCTTGGAATCCAGTTTAAAATTTCAACTGTCCATCTATTGTCATCTCTTCCAGCAATATGTCAAGCCCAACTCCACTTCAATGTATTAATTCTTTCAATGATATCAGTAATACTGTTTGTTCTGTTATCCATGTCTTTCATTTTCGATTTTTCTTGTTACTGCTAACATGCACCTCTCCATACTTTATTGAATCATCTGAAGTCTCTGGATTGGTCTTCTGTTAAGTGTTACCATGTCTCAGATCAATCACTATTATATATATATATATAAACCATAAATACTGGACTAATAACTGATTAATATTCGTAAGATACATTATCACTGCTCTCAAGCACTCTGTTACCAAAGCAACACTAAAAGTAGGCAGTAATTTCCATTCTTGCAATTATTTATTGGTCTGCATAAGCGTGAATAATGACTATGATGACGTAACTTTACATATATTGTATTACTTAATATTCATTAAAAACTAGCTTATCAATTTGTTTCAACATTCACTATATTAAACATTTTAAAATTGCTATATTATTTTTATGGGTAAAAATTTATAAAGTATTCAAAAAGACAACGTATTTTTCCGGATTACTTTATATATTGTTTTTTTTTAAAAAAAAAAAAACAAAAAAAAAAAAACAGAAGTATAAAATAAATATCTTTTAAAAAATTTAAAAGAATAATAAAACAAAACAAAATAATCCTTAATGGGAAAAGAAAATTGCTGCTAAAAGCTTTTTATAACATCTTGATAGTAAATTTGAAGAATAAAGAAAAACTCCATGACAATTTAATTTTTAAAAATATCAAATGACACTTTTGCTCGGGAGTTCGTAAGACGTTCAATCATCAGTCAGAAGTGGAATCGATCCAAGAACCTTACGATCCAAAGGCTGAGTACTCTTCCATGGCAGTAAACCATACAAGACAAACATATAAATATACTGAATGTAATAAGTTATTATAAAGTAAAAGTGACAAGCATGGATTCGGTATCTATAAGGGTAGAAGGTCAGACTATTGACAACCTAAATTAATTCATGAATTTTATTCTTCATGTAAGAAAGCTATATATCATTTGCTTACATTAGATGAATGACTACCTAAGATGATTTTGATTATCTTAAACAAACATTAGTTTGATTATGTCCTGAGAAATATTATAAGATTTATATAACCTGAGTTTGAATCCTAGTTCATGGATATAGCAAATGAATTGTATTTTTATATTGGACTATTTCCATAATCTAATATGTGTATTGAATGTCTTTAGAAAAAAAAAAAAAACTTTATTTAAATATCCCAACTTGTATTTAGAATATTTAAATAAAGTTATTTTTTTTCTAAAGACATTCAATACACATATTAGACGATGGAAATAGTCCAATATAAAAATACAACTAGAACACTATCATCTTAAACCTTCAGGAAAATAGAAAATGAATGTCTAAACACTATATTATGCCACTTTTTGCCAAATAGTAGTGTTTAAATTTTAATACTGTCATTATATGGTAGCATAGTTTTATTATATATATATATATACGATAAACAAAAACAAGTTAAAATTTTTTAACCTGCCTATAGCTTGCATTTTATGATCACAGATGGAGCTTTACCAATAGCTCATCAAGCTTGTTTACAAAAAATGCCGAGAGAGAATCGCTTTATGAGCTATTGGTAAAGCTCCATCTGTGATCATATATATATATATTTAGAGAGGGACCAAGTCATAAGTGAGCTATATAGATGGTAGATTCTTTTTTAACCAAAAGTAGTGTTAGCTATAAGTTATTTATAAAACTGGAAACCATGCTGCGATGGGTAATTTAAGTGGAAAGTTTTAATTGAACATTTGCAATATAAAACTTTTCAACTTTTCAAACTTATCCATTCTTTCGCTTTATCATAATTGTTCAAACTCAATTTTTTATGATTCTATTAAAAATTACAAGAAATTTGGTAACATTACAGACATGGTTAATGAAGTCTTTATTAATTGTTTATTTTTTATTATATCTTTTTTTTTTAGAAACATATGATTCAAAATAACTTTTGAAAAAATGAAATGAAATATATATTTTTAAATATATATATAATCAGGCCCATTCTGCCGGTTTGAGCCGCCCGGGCGTAAAATTATATTGATTTGATTTATTCTGGAGTAAGATTCATTAATGAATCAGTCGCCAGATGGCTTTTCACAGCAATATCTGACGTTTGTTAATTAGACAGCAATATTGGTTATATACGTATGGAAAATAAAAGTACTGACCAGATGGCTGTCAAGCGTTGTTAGCCGGGAGGTCATCGCACCAGCCTTGCAAGCAAGTAGTTGGTTGTAGACGGGTGTGGGTTCGCGTCCCGGCCGATGCTATGACATATGAGAAAAAATATATATATATAATAAAGTTGTGTCTCGAAGATAACATAGACACATAATCATAGACTTGATAAAACAGTACAACACGTAAATAATACCTACAATAAAACAATCAGTTAACGAGAGCAAAATCAAGTATTAAAGCTTCCATTGTTTAAATTATTCTTTTGATTATCTATTCATTTAAATTGTTTACTAAGGCAAATTGTTTGTGCTGCCTCTACAGTGTGTCACCTGGGTTCATTGTATCCCCTGCACCCCAGCAACGAATGGACCTGTTTATAATAGTAAAAATATGAATACCATAATCTAATAATTTTATTTAAATAATAATCAGATATGATCACTGTCACATGACTTTAACACTTTCAATTTGCTCATATTTTCAATACCAATTTTTTTCTCCCTACTGCAGAGCCACCTATTATTAGCCTGAATGATCAATGAAGACTAAATGGGTAATTGTATAATGCGGACATTCTTGGCTGACTTTCTGACTTTTGTCTTAGTAAGGATTTGGAATTTAAAGATGGGATTAATAAAATACTTATGCATCTAGCAGCTAGAGTTTATTCCTGGTACTATTTAAGCAGCTTGTGTCAAGAATTAAAAACTCACTATTATACGCAGAAGTGTGTTATTTTCAGGTTTGAATCTTAAGTTCTTCCCAATTAAAGAACACATCAGAAACTTGCCTTGAACTTTCTTATACATTTATCAATACCATTTTTATACCAAAACTTTATTCTTATAATTTCAATTGTCCTGCAGTCATCATCAAAGACCTTTATAACCCTATTTCCAAAAATAAAATAGGATTATAATATCTCTGAGGATGACTGCAGGACAGTCAAAACTGTAAGAGTAAATTTTTAGTGTAAAAAATAGTATTTATAAGTGTATAGAAGGTCAGAAATGGTACAATATGTAAATATAGAAATCAATACATAAGGAAAGAAGGCAGAAAAAGAAAATTTTAAACTTGCCTTGGGATCTTACAGATTTAAAATTTCTTTTCTTTAAATGAAGTTAGAAAGTTATATACATAGGTGGTGTGCCAGGAAAACCTGTTAATCAAGTTAAACACTGTTTCATTCCAAAAGCATTGATTATCACAATAAATTCATCTATTCCTTATTCTGTATTACCAATTTATTTTTTCACTCTTGATTCTTTATCCTATTTTAATAAGATTTGTTTCTTTCATTTAATTTTCTTCTCTCCAGATACCTCAATTATAAAATCATTACCTTTTATTTTATTTACCTATAAATTTCTCCCATATAGTTTATTGTGACTTTCTTTTAATATTCTAGGCTTCGATAAAGTATTTAATACTTTCCTCCTTATATCCATATAAACTATATCTGTAATCCACATCATTTTGTTTTTGCTTATTTTTCCTTTGTATCTAAAGTATCTGTTCATGCATGACATAAGAGTAAGCATCTTTTAATTCTATTGTTTTTTATCATTTATATAATTTTAATTCTTATAAAACTCCAAATACTTTTTTATTGATCTTCATTTATATATCCCCCCTTATTTTCTTTTTTTGCTTTTGACTTCACACCTTTTAATTATATAGCTGAAATGGATTCCCTCTGCAACAATCACTTTTCTTATTTAAGGTTATGAAAACAAATTGTTTATTTATTAACTTTACA
Organism: Epiperipatus broadwayi; assembly: GCA_028023455.1. Taxonomy (NCBI): domain Eukaryota; kingdom Metazoa; phylum Onychophora; class Udeonychophora; order Euonychophora; family Peripatidae; genus Epiperipatus; species Epiperipatus broadwayi. Next base: position 11,247 of record JAQFVV010014380.1, read on the forward strand.
TACTATAATATCTTCCTTTATCAATGCATTTCCATCCCCTTTACACAATTCAGTTAAACACTGCATTTACTAATATATTTTCATCCACATATTGCAACCGTCCAAATATTTTAAATTTACTTTTTTTCATTAAGGAAAGAAGCTCATGCTACTTCACATTGAATACCCTTATTTGTTTTTCTAATTTCACCACCCAATGCATATTTTTCTACTTATTATTGTTTTCTATATGAAATTCTCTGAGTCTCCTGGGTCACACATAGTACATCATTTCCCTAATGCAAGTTACATCACTTCTGTCTAAATAATTCTATCTATCTCATACTTATTATATAAGAAGTATGTCAGATTTTTAATCAATCCTCTTCTGTTTTTTTATCTTTTTTTCTTGTGAGCTATTCCTGTTCACCATTAAATAATGAACTCATCATTTGAATTTACCAAACAGTAAATGACTATCATTGGATAAGGCATATGAATAAACAAACCAATAGAAGTGATGGGAGAATTAACACATTCTACTTGGTAGTTCATTTCTTTTGTTCTTTAAAGATAAATGGGATGTCTTTTTTGACCTGCAAACATGGCTTTTTAGGAAAGCTCATCTGTTGTACCTTCCAGAATGATGTGTTTTGTTAACAAACTCCATAATTCTTGTGTAAAGTTATACATAATTTGTATAGGTTATTAGTTTGTTATAGAATGCTTCAAACAATAATTCAGGTTTACTTTCACTATTGTAACGATCCAGAGAAGATAGACTTACGTAAACTGCACTACAGTGCACCATCTAGGCATTTGAACCTAGAAAAATTTATAAAATAGGCAGATACGTAAGTCAAAAAAATTTTTTTTTTTTTTTTTAAATATTTTGGTTCCGGTCATTAGCCCATGTCACTAGCTCAGTGGAATAGCAGAGATTTAATTATATAATTTAAGAGTATATATATATAAAAAAATAAGCCACTGCCAGTAATTAACATACAAACAATTATTAACACACATATATAAGATTTAAAATTATTTTAGCATCAGTTTACCTTTTAAAATTTAACTTACATTTTTAACTTTGATTTCAATTTACATTTTAATTTTTACAACTTTACATTTTAATTTTTTATAAGTTCGCACAGAGGAGTTTATAAAAGTTTGTTTTAAAATGTTGAGTATAGATTGGTTACATAGATTACAACGGTTAAAAACATTTCAAAATAAACATAAACGATCAAAATATAAAATCATTGATACCGACAATTGCAGAAAGAAATTTATAAGTAACCCAATAGTATTCACCATAAGATACTTGCATTGTCACCAATAACTTAAAAGACATCCGAATAAATACATTATAGATACTCACTGTAAGGTATCATTATTTATCGAATGTCTATATATTTTGATCAAATATGAAAACCCAAAACATACTTAACCGATAACCAATCCATGCAAGCGTCTATAAATAACTTAAATTTAATGCATTTTTATTTAGGATCGAGTATGAATAGACAACATAGATTTACATTTGAAAATAAAATATCATATCCCTATTTAACCCTAGGCTAAAATTCGCAGTCAACTGGCATCAATTCATCTGGTATATCGATGTATTCATTGTAATACGGAATACGGCAGCACCAAAAAAATTAAGAGAAGACATTGACTCTCATCAGATAGGAATATTACATCTATCTAACGAGAAGAACAATAAAAAAACTCCATAGAAAGGAACTGTGTTCTTTGTCTTATATTTCCTTCCATAGGCAAACGGGTGAGGGCAGCATATATATAAACGATTCTGCCAGTAGTGAATCTCTGACTACATCTACTAACTACATCAATATATCCAATCCATTGACCCAATTTAACAATGACACAAATAACCTAAGATTACCCTCCCCTAATATAACTTTACAAATCTATACAGCCATTCACGCCTGACTTAACTTTAACATTGATATATTTTAATTTATCGGAAAACAGAAATCATAAATAAACTTAACTAACAAAAAAAAATATAAATGGTAATGATTTTGCATAAATAAAAAAATATATACATCAAATAACATTATTAATAAAGAATTTAGTTTGGTCAGATATGATTCTATTTGTATTATTTACTAAAAGGTTTAGAATTTAGAGTTCTATGTTTTCAAATGAAAATAAAGTTCTTACGATTTTAAAAGGTCCATAATTTGTAGTCGTTTGTAATTCTGAACGGGAATTCCCACGCCGTACTGAAGATATTTGTTTTGTTAGCCATTGTTTTTATCCATCCAGAGGTTTTTGCTTTAACTGGTCTAATGAAGAAAACGATGTTTCACTCCCTTTTCTTTAACAGGTGAAAGAATTAAAAGTGCGTCTTTCAATCCCTTCACCTCCCACTCCGTACTAATACATATAGTCACATCGTAATAATAATTAATCATAATAAAATCAAACTTGTCCTTTTATATTACTTTGAAGGATCCAATGGATGTTACGTCATGATGATGATATGGTCCTTTCGCTGAGGTCCGATTCCATTGTTTTTCATTCATTGGCGATTTGTTTCTATTGTTTTCCTATCTGACTGATGCTTTTACATTTAAATGCCCAAGGCTAGTTTACATTTAACTAATTAAAACAATCATTTCCATTTCTGATTAATTAATGTGTTTTCCAAGATTAAAGATATATTTTTATCTCTAAATCTTTTTAGGTTTTTGTTTTTAAAATACCTTTCTATTTTTAATAAAGTTTTATTTTAATAATTTTTTTTTTATCTGTACGATTTATATATACGAGTTTAAGATGATTTTTTAATTTTCAGTTTTTAATTCTTAAAAAAGAAATTTTTATTGGCGAACTTTTTTTTTATGTTTACTAATAAAAAAATAATGTAACATACGTATGTGCTCGTTACACTATACATAGATTCTCTTTTCTATTTCTAACTATCTTTATAATTCTTTTTTCCATTTAACAAAGTACCTAAATGCTTATTTTCATCGACTTATTTAAATCAATTTTTCTTCCATGAATTTACTTTCATTCTTTTCCCCGTCTCTCCATTACTTCTCTAATAATTCCAAATCTAGAAGTGTGATTATCACACTCAAAAAATATTCATCATATCATACAATGCACATCCTTATCCCCAATCGTTATATTTTAACAACCTTTAATTTTGCTAGGAAAAAAATAAATAATAAATTATTAATGATATTCCTGTTTCAATCCAAATTAACTTTTAACTTCCATTGATTTTATATTTATTAAAGTTACTTATAATAGGAATTACATAAACACTTGTAAAGTCTTCCATATTTTCAAAACTTTCCCAGTTTAATCCATTCTCTCATAATCTTTTCTACACTCAAAAATTTTTGTAAGATATTTTATTCAATTAAGTATAATAAATGAAAATTCTTTTTAAATTTTTGTAAGATTTCACATTCTTTTATCCAAATTCAGCCCTAATCCAATCAGATATCTGTAAATTATTTATAAACTACGGGATTTATTGTTAGTGCTTTGTAACTAGTTAATAATCTAAAATCTTTACCCTTTTCCTTATAAAGTAATGTAATTATACAATCTTCTCTTTATATAAAATCTTATCATTAAGTATGGCTATATTAAAACTTAATTTAACACTAAATCTTGCATCTTTTTTATGCTCAGCATCATGTGTCTTTGCTTTCCTTTTTTCAACCTATTTCTTTTCTGCATTCAATTCTGCATTCATCATTACATCTATCTCAAAAATTAAAGTCTGTTAGAAAAGAAAAGGCATATAATCCCAATGCTCAGGAGATCATAAGAAATTCAAAAGCTGGAAATTGATTCTGTGATTTTTTGATCCCACATCGGAAACTCTCCCAATTATGCCAACTCTGTAATGAAGCATATTCACTTAACAATTTTCCTTCATATAAAGTATTTACTTCAAATTCATTAAGTATTTTTCAAGTTCTTCCCTATTCTCCTCTTCATTTTCTCTTTATCCAACAAAATTAATATCCACATTTTTTTATGACTAACAAAGATGTAGATTTCCCCATTAAACAAGTAATATGTCCAAATGTGATAAAACACAGACAATGGTGAGTCAAGTACAAATTGTAATATTAATTGCCTGAGTGCTTTCAAGAAGTTTTGTCTTCTCATAATCATAGCAAGGAAAGGGGGGTCCTCATAAAACCCACTTGCTATATTTTGAGAAGACAAAACTTCTAGAAGGCACTCAGACAATTAATATTACAATTTGTACTCACCTTCACCATTGCCTGTGCTTTAGCACATTTAGACATATTTCTTTTTTTTTAATATGTTGGTATTTTTTCTTTAATTTCTAAATAAGTTTACTCCATTTGTATCTTAATTTTATTTCAGCTATTTCTTTTTTCTTTGGGAAATTATCCTTCTAATATCTACCTCCTCTTTTCACATTTCCATTTGCTTCTTAAAAAATTTCTATATGCTCTTTTTTACATTTTCCAAAAAAATTCTCTGTTTCATTTTATTAATTTTATTGATCTAAAAAAACACATGCACACACATATATATTTCCAATTTTCTTCACTGTATTATTCAGTCTTCATCATTTTGAAGGTCAAGATTTTTCATAAGGGTTTCCAAGATATTATTAAACCTGCTAAATTTGATATCATTTCATTATTTAGTTAGCTTTTTAATTACTTCTAAGTCTACCAATATAAAATTATGATTAATAGTACATTTTTTGAAATCTTCATCAAACACTTAATTTTTTTTTTTTTTTACTTTTTGTAATTATTATCACCAACACATAATCAACAGTGTATGTTAGATGTTGTTTTAGTTATGTAATCTAACCATCATATACTTTAATTTCAATACACTGTCTACAAGTCATAGGCAATAGTCAGTAAAAATATACTTATCTATGAGGGCTGGTACAAATCATCTTGATTCTTTCAATTTTTTGTTTTTACAAAAATATTGGATGTAAGCATTTATAATCTTCATTTAATTATTCTAGCATGAATATTTGTTATTTGGTCAGCCACAGACATATATTTTTACACATACGTTTATCAGCAGTTTCATTTATAATCTTAATTTAATTATTCTGATATATAGCTTACATATTTATTTTTCAGTTAACATAGACATATAAGTTTGTTATCAGCATTTCCGTGTTGGTAGAGCATTTATAATTTGAATATAGAACACAATTAATGTTTTCATATTCCTCCATTAATTTTTTGTTATAAACTTTATTATAGAATTAATAATAGAATTATTATTATTTTAAATGGTTATCTTTTGACTTGATGTTTTCTTTCAATAACAATCTGGCTTGCTGAAGGGCACTGTAAATTGTGACTGGCGCTTACTTCATGATCATGGATAGAGAGAAAATGCAGGCTAATTGCCCATGCTAAATTATTTCTCCTTGGATATGCTTGATTTTTCTCTCTTGCTTTACTTAATAAGACTGATAAAAACAAACACTCTCTGATAATCTGAATTTTCTAGCCTATTTATACTTTCTCTGCTTGATTTTTCTTTCTTGTTTTATCCAATACAACTGATAAAAAAACTACTCTCTCCCATAATCCAAATTTTGCAGCCTATTTATACTCTCTCTGCCCATCAGAATGGATTCACTTTACATGACCCTTGCTTCAATTGGTGTTGGTGTGTGTTTTCATCCACATTCATGCTATTTCCCCCAGCTCAGTCGCTATTCTTTTTGGCGGTAGAAGACTGTATGTGTTTTCAAATTTCTAATTAATTTTAAATTTCCTTGCATGGAGCATTACTTGATACTTACATTATTTTGTCTTATGAATTATTTTTCTGAAATACAAAATAAGCTTATCTTTTTTTAATGTTTAAATATATATTTTTCTTTTTTACTTTATTGATTTTCTTTTTTGTATTGATGAATTTTAATAAAGAAAGATTTATACTTTTTTTAATTGCACATTAAAATGTATTTGTTTTCTTTTTAATTTGACCAAATTATCTTTTTTTTTATTGTGGTCAATTTTCACTATTTCTTTGTTTCTTTAAATTTTTAGTTTTCCTTAAATTTTATTACATCTTTTTTTTTTCACAAGTCATGCTAGTCTTTTTAATTGGGGGGGGGGAGGTCTTTTGAATATATACGTGGAACAGTATATCTGTTTCAATATATATATATATATTACATTCATTTTTATTTTTGAAGTAAAATAGAAACAAATTATGGATTTTCTTTGGTAGTTATTTTTTTACATTTTATATAATAAAATTATTACTTATAAGAACATATAGGATGTATAATTTTTTATTTTTCTTTTAAAAATTATTTCAAAAATGTTGAAAATGAAAACTTTTAAATAATAGTTTATAATTAACAATTTATTCAAAGTTTTATTTTCAGATAAAGATTTATATACATATACTAATAAAAGAAAAAATAAACACACAATTACTTCTCTATAAACCTGCTTTAATATTTCAACCAGCAGAATGATTTTCATCAGAAAGCACAGCAAAATGGCTATTTCCAGAATTTAATCACAATCACATGACCAATTACCCTACAACAGCTTCTACCAATGGACATTATTTACATTACATTACAATAAATATAATTATTAAAATACATAAATTAAATATAATTAGTAAAATATATTCATATATACATAAAAATGATTAAACATATTACAGTCCTCTTTTCTTCCATAATATATATATATATATATATATATAAACTATAATAATATATATATATATATATATATATAAACTATAATAATAATTCTGTGCTTTTATTTTTAAAATTACGATTTATTATTATTTTTGAAAACTTTAGAGTTATAACTTAAAAATAAAAGGAAGGGATTATTATTATTATTATTATTATTATTATTATTATTATTAGATTTAGATTATTTGTATATATATTATGGGGGGGGCTGTAAAAAGTTTAATCATTTTTATGTTCATATATGTATTTTACTAATTATATTTAATGTATGTATTTTAATAATTATATTTATTTTAATGTAATATAAATAATGTCCATTGGGGGAGTAGCTGTAGAGTAATTGATCATGTATGGAAGGGAATGGCAGTTGCAGGGTTAACATATGGCAATGATGTGTTATGTGTTAGTAAAGGAGTATTAGATTACTTAGAAAAAGTATAAAAGGTAGTAGGAAGGCATGCATTAGAAGCAGAGGTATGGACAGCAAAGGAGGCAATTCAAGGAGAAATGGGATGGTCAAGTTTTTATATGAGAGATGCAAAAAGCAAATTGAAAATGTTCAGTAGATTGCAGTTTATGGATAATAAAAGAATAGCCGAAATAGTATTTAATTGGATTACAAATAAAGTTCAGGCAACAAGATGGGTGAAAAAGGTAATACGGTATGGAGAAGATTTGGATAAAGAATTTATGTCAGTATACTTGTACAAAAGGTGGGATGATTATGTTAGGAGGATTGTTGAGTGTCTATAGTGGTAAGGAGTAGGATAGAAGAATAGATGCATTAATAAAGAATAGGGAGTTGGAGAGATGGAGAACTAATATGGAGAGTAAAAGAAGTTTAAATATATATAGAAGTAAACGGAACATTGGGTGTGAGTTAATTTATGATAATAGTAAGGAAAATAGTTTATTGTTTAAGGCTCAAATGGGATCTTTAGCAATAAGAGAATATACACATAAATGGAAAAATATGGGTGATTTAGTCTGCAAGTTGTGTGAGGAAGGCATAGAAAATATTAAGCATCTGTTACTTCAATGTAAATGCTTGGAAGCAGAAAGGGTACAAAGAATGAAGTTATGGAAGATCAAATATGAACAAAGTGATTATACAGAAAGTGGGTTATTGGTTTTTATTCTGGGTTTGGGAAAAGATAAGGGGGAGTTATATATGAAAGTCATGGAGTTGACAAAGATTATGTTTTGGAAATGGGATGGAGCAGATTATGGGAAAGCTTAGGGTGGAGAATGGAAAGGAAAGTTAAATGGATAACAGGTTTCTCTGGGCATAGTTGCTGAGAGATTCCTGACTCCATATAAGGAGAAGTCACAGTGCATCACATCACATCACATGTAATTGCATAGAAAAAACAACTTGAAAAGTTTCCATTAAGAAATGAAAGCTGCATTGATGTATTAAATAATATTTTTATTTATAGTAAGTTGTCTATTTCAATTTTGTTTTAAATTGATTATTTTTAATTTTAATAAAACATTTATATATCCACACACAGACATGTTAGTATAATATATATTTGAATGAAATTAATTTTTATAATACATATTGATTAATTTAACAATTTTCAGAGATTTGTAGATGTTTACATGACACATGTTTATATAAATAAGCACAGATGTGCTGTATAAAACATTCTATTTATACATAAATAACAGATGTTATTGATGTCATTGAAAAAAATAAAAGATTGAAGTGGAATTGGGATGGTCATATTGCTAGAAGAGATGATAATAGATGAACAATTGAAATCTTAAACTGAGGTTTAAGAGATTGTAAAAGACCCAGAAAGAGACCACATGTGAGATGGATGGATGAAATAAGAAAATGTGTAGTGGTGGTGTGGAGAAGAGATGCTAAAGATCAGAGAAGATGGATTAAACTAGGAGAGACCATCCTGCAGCGGATTGATAATGGTTAGTGATGATGCTCATTCAGATGTGAGCACATGCAGACAATTATTATTTAACAAATAACCTTATTAAAAATATAACATTTTCACAAACATAACTAATTCAATGTCAAAAAACATATAATACACACATATATAAGCACTCAGATGTGCTGGATAATAATTTAAAAATTAACATATTAATACATGTTAATATAAAAAGAAATACTAAGTCAGAGTTGAAATATGTTTAATAAATGATTAGCACTCAGTATACCTTCAATGTTCTTGCACCATATTCATGGTTATTTTGCTGATTTGAATATTATTTGCTTTATAGGTTATTAGTATTTATTTTTTGTAATGAAACACACCTCTTTGATTTTTTTAGCTTTCGATTGTTTCATTCTTCACACATTGTTTTAACACAAATTGAATTGAAACTATGCTATGTTATTTTTCATGATTGTAAAAGACCAATGTATTAGTGACATTGGTTTTTGTCCCCAACTGTTTATGCATTAGAAAATGCTGCCTTCTTATCTCCTTGGATTCACTTCCTGTACTTTAAGTAACTAATGATTTGAAAAGTAAAAAAAAAATGTTAATTTGAATTAATACATTATATTCATATATCTTCTTATATAAACACTATTTTAAATCTTATATCAGTCAGGCATTTTTTTATTCAACACACAAACACAGTCACATAATTATTCTCATTCTTCATAGTTCACTGTGTTGACTTTTTTTTTTCAGTTGCATTATTCGGTTTTTATTAAATTATTGTGGTTAATAAGTGTAAACTTAGAATTTAATTCTATCAAGGAGATGTGTGCATATATTAAACACATACATATGGATTTCATTACTATCAATTGTTTTAAATATTTATTCATATGGAAACAAATAATTATGAATGCATAGGATTATGGTGAATAAAGTTTGTAATTTGTAACCTCAGTTTGCAACAATATATATTTATACTTTACCTTTTACAATTTTAATTTGGTGAGATATATAGATGATTTTCTACAATAAAATGTAGATTGAGTGTTAAAATATATACTATGTAGGTTAGATGCCAATATAAAATATAAAAGTAAATTATTAATACTTTTATAAAGAATTTAATTTTCAAAACAAAACAAAAATTTAAATTGGCAAGTTATTTCTTTAGAAAATATATTTACAATGTAAATGCTTAGTAATACAAAAAACATTTTTTTAAATTTTTATTTTAAAACAATTTTCAATATTTTTTTACTTAAATTAAAAATTATTTTAAATTTAACATAAATAAAAAGTTTAATATTAATTTATTTACGTGTAAAAGTCTGTGCTCATATACCCTATATATTACATATATAGACACAGGTATATAATAAGCATGTGTCTTTCAGTTCTGTTAAGCTAATGAAAATTTCCTTAAAATTTTTTTTGTATTCTTTTAAACGCTGTTAATTTAATTTACTCTGCTTTTCTTGTTCTCTGCTTAAATATTTAATGCTCTTTTTATTAAACCCAAACACCTTATATACTTTCCTTCTTGTCCTTTTAAAAACTTTATTTCCTCTTATCAACCATATATACATATTCACATCTTTAACACCAACGTTTCAACCACTTTTTTTCTGTAGTCATTTTTAAGGATATCTAAAAATACATATTTACATTTATTATTATTACAAATATATATATATATATACACTTATCATAAAAACAATAACATTTTTCTTTTATCTACCAATACATCTTTTTTACATATATATTACATTATATAACCTACATTTACTTAAACCATTAAGCATCATTGATGAAGGCCACAAGCCAGAAACTAGTCTGGGGATATTGGATGAGTAGGCATTAGATAGGGATTTTATGCACAAGCCTTCTGGAATCCATTGATTACTCTTGTTGGTACAGGGTGGCACTACTGTATGGAGAGTTTTGCCTTGTTTACTACATTTACTTACTTCTTCTTTTGCTCCAAACTTTTTCATTTTGCATAATCATTTCTTTATATGCATAAAAAATACCAATAATTTTCTTTCTTTTTGCCCTTTTTATAGTCTTAACCAATTACTTTAAAAACAATACCCTTTTTTTTCATATGTTATAGCATCAGCCAGGATGCGAACCCACATTCATCTGCAACCAACTACTTGCTTGCAAGGCAGCTGTGATGACCTCTCGGCTAACAACATACCCTTTTTTATTTTTTTATATACCATTTTTTAATTTGTTTTTACTTTAATCTATCTTTTATATAATTCATCATATTTAAAACAGGTTTTTCCTTCTTTATATATATATAATTATAATTGAAATAATATTTTTAACGGTTTATAAATAATTACAAACAATCTTAAAATCCGCAGAAGTACTTTCGGTTACTTTCTAACCTGCTTCTACTGCCATTAAATTCAATTATAATTACAATATTGTTTTTAATTAACGGATATTTTTATTTATTATATATATATATATAAACTTTCTATAAATTATATAAAAGATAGATTAAAATAAAAACAAATTTAAAAATGGTATATAAAAGAAGGGTATTGTTTTTAAAGTAATTGGTTAAGAGTATAAAAAGGACAAAAAGAAACAAAATTATTGATATTTTTTATGTATATAAAGGAATGAGTGTGTAAAAAAAAAAGTTTGGAAAGAAGGAAGAAGTAAATGCAGGTTATATAATGTCGTATGTAAAATAGATTTATTGATAGATAAAAGGAAAATGTTATTGTTTTTATGATAAGAGTATATACATTTTTATATATTAATTTTATTTGTAATAATAATATAAGTTGCAATGAAATTGCATGCTCATTATATAATAATATATGTAAATATTGATTTTTATAGATCCTTGAAAATGACTATGGAGAAAAAGTGGTTGAAACATTGGTGTTAAAGATGTATATATATTTGTATGTACGGTTGATAGGAAGAAATGAAGCTTTTATTTAAAAGAAAAAGGAAAGTATATAAGGTGTTGGGATATTTTATAACACATTTATATTTTAAAGAAAAAAGGATGTTTCATATTGTGGTTGTTAAAAGGTTTACAGCAGTGATAATAAGCTAAGCATTGTAGCCGAGTAGCTGCTTTGCAAGCAAGCAGTTGCTTGTACACAGTTGTCACGGGTTCACATTCCTGCCTATGCTTTGACATATGAGAAAAAAATGTTGTAACTCAATGTTTATTCACATCCTAATTTGCCTTCTGACTATAGCTTTGTATATATATATATATATATATATTGTAACGTTTATTTATATACGTTGCAAATATATTGGCATTTGGTAGAAGCTAAAAAATAAAAGTAAATTTAGATTTTTTTTTTGACTAATTTTTTTTTTAAAAAAATAACGTACAATGAAAGTTAAATTATTCTTTCGGTTTTTTTTATGTAATTAGAAATAAAAGTTAGAATTGGAGAGAACAAAAGACACAAATTACCAATCTAGATAAGAGAAAGTAAAAATATTTCAACTAATTAAAGATGGCAGAATTATGCTGAAAAAAATAGAGACTTTGTAACATAAATTTTATAAAGAATATATAAGATTATCAACGGATATTTTGACAAACAAAAGATATGCGCAGAAGTCGGAAAACTGGGCCTCTAGAGAGTATAAAAGGCAGAGATCAGTTTGAAGGACATCTTGTTCGTTGGTTTCTCTAGTTGGTCTCGGATAACAATAATATATCCAAGATCGCTCTACACTGAAGTAATTCGGCTTGTCGGAGTGAACCGGAGCTTCTGAAGACATCATGCCTGAAGATGTATACCAGAAAAGCTTTCATGACCGACTAGGAGAATGGACCACAAGATCAAATAATAACCAAAAGGCCGAGCTCATTCTACCCAAAAAACTATGCATAGTTATCTACTACTGAATTCCCAAAACTTACCGGTAAGTGATGCTTCATTATCCTGATTGTGACAAAAGTAATGTTTGCAAACAATTCTTAAAAATAAGCTTATAATAGGATCCTGATAGAGACTCTTATTTAACCAAGAACTTTGTAATTAATTATTCAGCAGTTATTTTTTTATTATTAATGTTTCACGTCAGAATTAAGTGTATTCTCTCCAATTTATTTGATAAATAATTTATTTCAAACATTTTTTAACTATTAGAATAAATATATTTCTAATACCAATTTTCATTTGTGCGTTATTAATAATAGTTAGTATTTTTTATTATTAAATCTATTAGTAGTTTAATAAGATTTAAAAAAATGTAATTTACCTTTGCCAATATGTTTGAATAAGCCCAGGAATAATAATCTTAAAAAATTAATTCTCGTTATGGTATGATGTAATACCGATTAGTTTAAAAGTATTTTTTTTATTTGTGAGATGTTATATGACGATTTCAGCGAATTCTTAGGAATTCTGGCGCCCAGATTAAATATATTAAAAGCTGATTTCGTCGATAGCACAATTCTCAACAATTAATAGGCCGAGTTGATCAGGAAATATAGCTATGTTTTTAGAATAGAAATATAACTTTCTTCTTTTTTGACATAGCTTGATCAACTCACGCGCAGTTTATATTAGCGTGTAGAGGCCTAGCAAAACGAAAAACGTTATAATATATATATATATATGTTAAAACGAAGATTTGCATGGGTTAAATATATAAAATACATATTTTGCAGGTTCATCCATGTTAAAAACTTTTCATATTAATATACTGATGTTTCGACTTGGTCACACAAGCCATTTATAACTCTGTGGATGGCTTGTGTGAACAAGTCGAAATGTTAGTATATTAATATTAAAAGTTTTTAACATGGATGAACCCGCAAAATATGTATTTTATATATATATATATTTCTGATGACATACATTTCGTTAAGATTCATAAATATAAGCAATTTTGTAGAAAATTATCAAAAAATTTAAAATGTTATTTTTATATGACATTCAGTATTTTAGCATTGTTAAATTGTAGCTAAAGTTTTTTAAATTCTAATTTGTGGAAATATATAAAACTAAAAAGTAGAAAAAAAAATACTTTTATTCACATAAATGCACTAAAAAAAAGTACCTAAATAAAAAATAAATTTATTTCAGCTTCTACCATATTTTTGCTATTATGTTATTAAAATAAGATTGTCAGACATTCTTCTTAAGAAATGGTTTAAGAATATTTCTAAATATGAATGGATGCATTTTTGTCACATAATATCAAAAGAACTGAGAAAATGGGGAAAAAAAAATTTCTTTTTCTATTGAGTGCATTTATATGAATAAAATAATTTCTTTAATTTTTTAAAATATTTTTTTTTATTTTTACTTTCTGATATTGAAAATAATGTAATAATAAGAAAATGTACAAAAATAACATGTAAATATACTCGCCTATATCACCACCTGAAATTAGTAGATATTTTCATTATTATCTAAAAATAATTAAGTATTAATAAAATAATGTCGAAAAACAAATATATTACTGATATTAAAACAGGCAAAACTCTCCATACAGTAGTCTCAGTGCAAGCATAAGAAATTGTGATCATGTGATAAATTAACATGTGCGTTATTACTAACAATTTAATGTACTTAAAAGTTGACTAAAGATTGAATTTTTCTAAAGTTATTTAACAATTAATTCTAGATGATGAAACTATTTCAACATATATTTATAAGTAAAGTGTTATTAAAACAGGCCAAAAAATGGTGATCATGTGATATAAGTAAAATGCTGACTTCACTCATGTTTCAGAAATATGGCATTATTATTTTTAGCAAAACCTTAATCTATATGACTATTGCATATGTTAGTCATATCAAAATTATATTTCTGTGCCCATCAAGTATTTATTAAAGAAATAAATACAAGACATTCCATTTATTGTTAATATTGTGGTGGTTTTATTTTCATCATATCAATGTTAGTATTACATATTTTTTTTACATTAAGTAACAAACTAATTAAATCTTGTCATAATTATTACATCTTTTATTTGGTTTGCTTCAAAAATTAGTCAAATTATAATTAAAAGTTGTCTTTTTAATATGTAAAATGTTCCATATATAAATTATTAAATTATCTTGAAGTTTCAGTAATCTTTTTATGATCTTGATTATGTATAGTAACTTTTTTTTTTTTGTAAATTCTACAATAAGATCTTCTAAATGATTAATTATCATCTTGTAAAATTGAAGTTATGAGAGAGGACCCAAAAATAACCAGAATTTTTATTTATCTTTAAATGTTATGAAGTTAATCTTCTTAAAAGTACTTTCCATTTAATACAACACACCAATCTAAACATGTTTTTTTTACTATTTGAAGTGTTCTTGAAACACTTTCAAAGTGAAGCCTTTTAATGCCTGTGGTTTCTTTTCATTACTTTTAAATCAACAAAAAAAATTGAGATATTTTTTTCATTCAAGAGAGTAAAAAGAAGGCACACAATTAGAGATTGAATGATTATGACTAACAGATAAGCTGGGTCAATTAAAAATTAGTTTCACATTCAAGACTGCTCTCAGTGGAATTGTTACCGTGACGTTTGTATTACTCACTTTGCTACAAAATGGGATGATTACATTTTACCACATCACACAAACATGATCGAACTTGTGGGTAATACATCTGACCTTTAGGAACTAATTTTCAATAAAAAATGCCATCTATGTTATTAAAAAATATATATTAGCATTATTTTAACATTAGATTTTACTCACAACATTTTTTTTTGGATATAACAAATTTGACAATTTCATTAAATTATTTATAAATTTGTGTTTTCCCAGAATAGCTTTCTTGTAATCTAATTCAAGCATTCTGTTTTTCTGCCATTTTCTGTAAAAGAAAACAGAATTTAAGATTATTCCAATTTTTCAGCCATTACAAAAAATCAACAAATACCCAAAACACACTTTACCAAAAAATGTGCTACATAGCATCATGATTTTACCCAGTAACATAATTTGACAGATAAAATGCAAAAGCGTCTCTGCATGATTGTATGTATTAGCCAAACCAGATATGACAATAGATGCAATTCTGCTTATTTTTGGACCCCTCTCATATATTGTGATGCTTATTGGATAAGTTGTTTTGTTTATCAAAGATCAAAAATCAACCCAAGTAATTTTATGTTCCCCATTTGTGCTCTTGCACTGTCTTTTTTATTTTTACTTGAAGATAAATGTACTAATTTGGATTAGTTAAACATTGGTTGTCAAATGCCTCTTAAGCTATTCAGCCATGTTTCTGTTTTTATTTCGTCAATGGAGTTAATAATATTTATGAAATCATATTCCATCCTTTAATTTCATAGACCACAATTCTATCTCAAATTTTTATTTTTAACTCCCCCATCACCACTTTTTTATGTAAAAAGTTTTCACCTTTGAGAAATTAATATTGGAGCATATAGTTTATAAGTAAACATTGTTTAAACAATGCCATCAGTTAAAAAAATAATCAAATAGTTTTATTACTTATGAGTTCATAAAAAGTTCAGATATTGTGCAAAACTAGAATCAATTTAAGGACATTGTATATGAGAGTCTGATATTTTATCATTGTGCAAAATATACAATGATAACATTTTTAGCAATGAATCACTGTAGGATTCAATTTTGATTATGAACTCTATTTTCTACTTCTATTCACTTCTTATTTATTTCAATGTATCTGTAGAAGAATAAATTTTAACCTCCTTCTTCTATGACACATTTTGAAAACATATTAACTTTTTGAGGTAATTTTCTGTGTGTTGTCATATGTATTGATGTTATAAGATAAAGTGGGAAGGCTATTAAACAAGGCAAAACTCTCCATACAGTAGTTCCACCCTGTTCCAACCAGAGTAATCAATGGATGCCAGAAGGCTTGTGCATAAAATCCCTATCTAGTACCTACTCATCCGATATCCCCAGTCTAGTTTCTGGCTTGTGGCCTTCGTCAGATAATGATCATGTGATAAAGTGGATGGCTGAATGGAGCTTGAAAGTCTGTGTTTAAATTCCCTATATTACATTATAATGATTATATATTTATTCAATTGTATTTATCTGAAAGTTTAGAATGATAACATTTTATCTTGTGATTATATATTTGCAATTAATCGTTAAATTTCTTTATAAAAAAATAATTATTTAAACTTTTCAAAAATGCTCAACTGTTAGTAATAGCATATATGTTAGAATAAAATACAATGTTAGGATATTATTTGTCTTCTCTAAGGGTTACTCACCCTACCAAAGATAGTACTGTAATGAGAATCAAATTTGGGATCTTTTGATTCATGAATGATGAATTAAAAATAATGCTCCAAACTGCTTCCAAAGACAATGGCCTGTAGAAAATTTATATGGTTACTCAAGAGAGTGCTCTTGGTATCTTCATTTTAAAAATATAATGTAAATTAGTGGTCTTAAATTGACTTATGCAATTATTCATCAGTATCATGTGAGCAGAAGGGAACGTAAAAAGAATAACATTTAGCAATACTGCTCACTCAATAAAGGCAAATAACTTATAAGTCAACTCAGTATGATAATATGTTATGTTTGGAAACCACACATTAAAACTTGTCTTTAAAAAAAGAAATCAAGCAGATTCTCATAAATACCTATATCAAATTCTACCGATGTTGTCTTTAACAATATAGCCTAATTGGTTAAAATATAATGTTAAATTTAGTGCTCACAAATATAAAAATCTCAGATTTAATTTCCATATTTATAACATTTGTGGGCAATCAGTACTATCTAAAAAAAAGAGGGACATAATACAATGTGAAACATTGTGTTATATTCTAACTATATGCTATTACTAACAGTTAAATGTATTTGAAAAGTTTAAATAAAGTTTGAATGTTTCTATCTATTTTAATATTAAACCTACATGTTGATTTCAGCATGTAATTACAAATTTATCAAATTATTTCTCTTTTTACTTCACTTATTTAAAGTTATATTTTTTCCTCAGGTATTCGTTCACACATTTTAAAAATTTATCATATTAAAACTGAGATGATAAGAAAGGGAATGGAAACCAGAAGAGAGTATTTTAATGTTTTTGTGTTAATGGTATTCATTTTCTTACAATCATCCCTTATTTATCCCATTTTTAAATTCATAATGTAACATATTTTATATAGGCAGTATTTTATCCTGATTTAAATGTTTACATATTTTGGAAAAGTGAATGATAAAACATTGCACGATAACAAAAGCTATGTACTCTTTTCATATGAACAAAGAATCGTGATTTTATAAAATGCCTTCTTGTTAGAAATAACAAAAAAGAGATTGAAAACAAAATACCATGGTGATAGAACAAACAGATGTTATTGACATTATTCAAAGAATTAAAAAAACTGACGTTGGGTTAAACATATTGCTAGAAAAGATGATGATAGATGTGTAGTTGAAATCTTAGATGATTCCAGAAGATTGTAAAAGAACCTAGAAGGAGATCACATGTGAGATGGAAGTAAAAAATAATTGAGTGAGAGGCTAGAGATCAGAGAAAATGGATTGAACTTTCTTCATACTACATGATGAAGAATGTGTCTTTTCGAAATATAGTACTTTGTTTTGATTAGAATCTTAATGATATTCTCGAATTGTATATTGGTTTGCTCCATTTTTAAGGAAATAGCAAGCTGAAAAATGATTGGCATAAGTCATGTTTAATAGCAAAAGGTTTTCTGCCTTTAAAACTATTCTTGTTCAGTCTTAAGACACTGTTATATGTATTTTTTTATATATAAGTTAATGAAGTTAAAATTTAAATGTTTTATATGCTAATCAGATGTGTAATGCAATAAGAATCTTAATTTGATCAATGAAATAAATTTATTAGACTAAAATTGCCATTTGAGTGCTTAAATCTTATGTAACATGAATCACTAGTATGTTGAATCCAAACACATCTAATTTCTTTTTAAGCTCAATCTGGCTTCTCTTCTCACCAGTTGCTTTCTTGTGGCCAGGAGAGGTTTCTCAAAGATTGGACCACAGTGCCAGCTCTGCCATTCAGCTTATGAGACCATAGCCCACCTATTATACATGTGCTCCACCTTCTCTCCTATCAGGAACTTCATCATTAACAAAGTTTCACTAGACATCAGAAATGTCATATCCATTCAAAACACGATCAAACAAGGAACCTCCGCATCCATCAGACTGTCCATTTTATTGGCCTGGCTAACCAGATGCAAATTAATGTTTGGACACTTTAAAAATACTCCACTTCAGATTTACATAAACTCCTCAGGCTAAAGTCAGAGACTCAGCCCTTGCACCTCAACTCTTACACAGAGACACTTGGGAAAAGATTGAGTTTCTAAATGAATAACCCACCATGAGTATCATGACTGTGCAGAATGTGTACCTTTTTTTTAAATCTGTATGTTTTAAATACAATGTAAACCTTTCAGTGTACAAACAACACTTCATGTTTAAATAAAATATTTAAAAAAAAAATCTTATGTAACATTCCAAAACATCATTGACCTCTGAATTAATTAATCATATGGTTATTTTATTTGCAATTCTACATTGGATTATTTCCACCCCCTAGTATTTATTTAAAATTTTCAAATAACTACAATTATTAGTGCACAGGTTAGTATATAACACAATGTGTGTCATGATCTTATTCTTCTTTCTTTTTCAAGTAGGACTAAAGAAATGAAGTACCTTTCTAGCATGTGAATTGGATCTGGGATCTTTAGGTTTGTGGATATTAAATTTCCAAATGATACTCTAACTGGCCAGATTATTTTTTGAATCTATGATTAGAACTTCACCTTACATTCAGTATTCATGAATTTAGAAAAATCACATCTTCAATTATCTTGCTATTAGTGTCATGGCACAGACCAGAAAAGATGAAGAAGAGAAGAGAATAATACCACATGAAACATTGGAGTTTATACTGTCATCCATGATATATAAATAAAGTTTGAAATTTTCTAAAAAAAATATAACAATTTAAAAAAATGATGATTAAAATACTTCAGCTTATAATTACAAGAATAAAGCCATTGTTACAATCTTTCAAACAATATGATTACTTTATATTAGATGCACACATAATCAGATATATTATAAATATATCTTAAAACACAAAACATCACATTTTGAACTAAAGCTTTATAGTTAACTGATAAGGAAAAAGGTGGCTGCTGGAAGGTTGCTTTAGATCCTAAGATCTGCGTGCAGTGTTCTTAGATCGAAAGCTCATTGCTGATGAAAGCCACAAGCTAGAAACTAGTCTTGGGGATATTGGATAAATAGGCACTAGATAGAAATTTATGCACAAACTTTCCTGCATCCATTTATTAGGCTGGATTGCACTGAGTGGTGTTACTGTATGGATGTTTTTGCCTCTGTGTAAATACATCTTTTAATAACTACTCAATTACATTTTATATTTATATACATTTTATTTAACATTATTCTTGATATCCACAAACTTATCCAGTATTCTAATTTGCTCACTGATTTCTCTTAAAGGTGCTTTTAATTACAAATTTCACTTCTTAATTTATTTTCTGAAACATATAAATATTTAATAAACCTCTCATTTATTGTACACCTGGGTCTCGTTTTATGCAGTAGATAGGTTCCACAGAAAACCTGCAATAAAAAAATCACACAAAAATAGACTTAACTTACCTTGAAAAAGGGGGGGGGGATAGGGACTGTAATTTTCAGAATTCACATAAAAGCAAAGCAAGAAGGAAAAAATACTTTAAAATTCACATTAAAATAATAAGCAAATAAATTATGACTAATAAAAAATGTCAAGTATTTGAAAAAAATTAATACAAGACAAACTTTTTTACATTTTTTATTAACTACAGTATTTAATTTGACATTTTTCATACATATTTTAATCATTACCACTAGTGTTCATTTGTAAATGGGTAAGAAATCAGATTCAATGTGATGTGATGTATTGTAGCTTCCCATTAAACAAAGTCAAGGATCTCTTAGCAATTATGCCCAGAGAAACCTGTTAGCCACTTTATTTGTCTTTGTGATGTACAACTAGTGCCACTTTCAGTCTTATGCAGTGTTAATGGTTTTCTGTTTCTATATTAAAAAAATGATATCACAATCAAAACAAAAAGATTATACATTATCATTAGAAAGATTATTTTCAGTTTATAAAATCTTCATTTTTTATTTTAAAAATCTAAAAGATTATTTATTTCTGTTATGTATAACAAAATACATTTTAAAAGTTTAAAAATTTTGGTTATTTATTGTGATATTTTTATATGTAAGTATAATCTATTATTATTATTTACTCATTAGTATAAGTCAGTTACTTACATAGAAGCTAAGATTCTAAATACAGCTTCAGGCCATATTCATGTTAGCTGCTAATATAATGTTATATTGTAAAAAAAAGTATTTCAAGTCAAAATAAGTTATTAATAATTTAAATTTCTTGATATCTATTAAATATAGTGAAATATGAAAGATATTAAGAAGAAACATGAATCGCATAACTTCAAAATTGCATTAAAATAATCTGCATAAAATGAGACTCAGGTGTATTGTAACTTCTATATGCTGTAAGCCAAAAATTTTACTCTTTAAATTTTGAAAAAATATAACTGCATCCCATCAGTATTTTTTTCAGTACTAATCGATTATTTTTTTTTTTTGCTGTTGACATGAATTTTATTTTGCTCACTCTAGGTATAACAAAGCCTCTATTGAATCACATAAAGTGAATCCAAAATACACATGAATTAAATGTATGATAAGTTATTTATTTATCTAGTGTTGTGTTTTCAATTCATAACAATCATTAAGGAATCACCATCTACCCATGTGCAGTATTCCTGAATTGTTTAAATCTAGACAGCCCACATGTAGCAGGTGATTCCTTAATGGTTGTTATGAATTAAAAGATCAAGAAACACTGTGGTCTTTCTTCTCAGTGCCTGATAAGGCAGAATGAATGTTTGTGTAAATGATAAATATTTTTCCAATACATATATACAATTATGACAGACAAAAATAAAGCGTGGCCCTTATTCCCAGGAGGCTGTAAAGTCATCAACCAAAGCAGCGGTTGGTGGCCGAAGGCGGAGGGTGCTAAGAATCCCCTGATTGCGGACCCAGGCTGCCATTTGATGACGACTTTTTATTTAGGTACTTACAACTGCAGATCACTTTCAAGTGAAAGAAGATTGCAAGAATTAGAAGAAGAACTGTCTTATATTAAATGGGACATTATTGGACTTTGTGAAGTTAGAAGAAAAGGAGAAGAAACAATTGATCTAAAAAGTGGACATATACTCTATTATAAAGGCACACATATTGGAAATACAAGTGGAGTAGGATTCATTATAAATAAAAAGTGGAAGAACAATATTGTGGAGATTGATGGTGTATTGGACAGAGTGGCAAGATTAGTTATACAACTTAATAGCAGATACCAAATGCAGATAATTCAGGTTTATGCCCCAACAAGTTCTCATAGTGATGAAGTAGTAGAAGATTTTTATGTGGATGTACAAAAGGCTTTTGATCAGAGTAAACAACATTTTAAAATTGTTATGGGAGACTTTAATGCTAGAATTGGTAGACAAATGAAAGATGAAATTGCTGTAGGTAATTTTGGTTATGGTAATAGAAATCAGAGAGGACATAGACTTGTGGAGTTTGCAGAAAAAGAAAAAAATATATTATGAATTCATTTTTTGAGAAAAATGTTAAAAGGAAATGGACATGGAAGCATCCAAATGAAGGTACAGCAGAATTGGATTATATTTTGACTAACAGAAAATACATATTTCAAGATTGTAATGTTCTTAATAAATTTAACACAGGAAGTGATCATCGATTAGTAAGGTGTAAGTTACGTGTTAATGTAGAACTAGAGAGACAAAAATTATTAAGAAAAACAATATTTACAGTTGATATTCGTAATCTTCAGAAACATTCTAATGAATTTAAATTAGAACTTACAAATAGGTTTCAAGTGTTAAGAAATTTTGAACATGATTCAGATTTGAATGAAATTAATATGAAAATAACTGATACACTTTTAAAAACTGCAACAAACATAGCTGGTAGAAAAAAGCAGCAATTGACTAATAAAATTTCTACTGAGACTAGAGAATTTATGAAGAAAAGAAGGAATATGAAGATACACAAAAATGATGTATTAAAAAGAATTGAATATCTCGAATTTTGTAAAATGGTATGGAAAAGAGTTGAAAATGATATAAGAAAGTATAACTGTGAAATAGCAAGGAAAGCTGTAGAAGAAAATAAAAGTCTCAAAAATGTTAAACAACATTTTGGTATTGGTAGGAAATTTATATCTGCAATAAGAAAAAAAGATGGAATTATTACTAAAAAGAGAGATGACATCATGAAATTGGTAGAAGATTTTTATCAAGAATTATATACTAATAAAGAACAAGTACCTCCTATATCTATTACATCTTCCAAATTGCCCAGAATTTTAAATGTAGTAAGTGAGACATGCAATTAAGTGTATGAAGAAAGGAAAGGCTCCAGGAAATGATGGAATTATAATTGATATATTAAAAGAAGCAGGTGAAGAAATAGAAACAATTTTAGCAAAGTTATATACCAAATGTCTAAATGATAAAGATGTACCGGAAGATTGGAAGAATGCAGTAATAATATTAATATTTAAAAAAGGTGATAAAGAAGATATTAGAAATTACAGACCTATCAGCCTTTTATCAGTTTTATATAAAATTTTTACCAAGATAATTACAACTCGTCTACAGAGAACTTTGGATTTCCACCAACCAAGAGAACAAGCTGGATTTAAAAGTGGTTTTAGTACAATAGATCATATCCAGGTATTGAGAGAAGTCATAGAAAGGACAAATGAATATGAATTGTCATTATGTTTTGGAGTTGTAGATTATGAAAAGGCATTCGATTCTATACACATTTCTTCAGTGATTAAAGCATTGGATCATCAAGGTATAGATCCAGGATATTGTCATATTTTAAAGAATATTTATAAAAATGCAACAGCAACAATTAGATTACATAATGATACTGGAAAAATCAACATTGAGAAAGGTGTAAGACAAGGTGACTCCATATCTCCAAAACTCTTTACAGCAGTGCTGCAAGAAGTATTTTGTGGCTTAAAATGGGAAACTAAAGGAGTGAAAGTAAATGGAGAGTATTTAAGTCATTTAGATTTTGCAGATGATGTAGTTGTTTTTGCAAATAATGCTTCAGAGCTGCAGGAAATGTTGCAGGAGTTAGCAGATGAAAGTAGAAAAGTAGGACTAAAGATAAATGTTAAAAAGACTAAAGTAATGTTTAATCGATTTGCTCAAAATATGAAAATAAAGATTGATTATGAATAATTAGAAGAAGTTAACAGTTACAAATACCTTGGTCAGATTATTAATACAGATGGAAACATAATGGAGGAAATTAATCATAGAATTAAACTTGGTTGGAGTGCTTTTGGTAGAAATAACTTGATACTAAAAGGAAATATGCCTATGTGTTTGAAAAGGATGGTTTTTAACAAATGTGTTTTACCAGTTCTTACTTATGATTCTGAGACTTGGACACTTAATAGAAGAGCAATACAGAGACTTCAGACCACTCAAAGGAGTATGGAGAGATGTATGTTGGGAGTAACAAGAAAATATCGAAAACGCAATGTATGGGTAAGACAACAAACAGGTGTTACTGACCTTATTGAAAAAATTAAAAGATTGAAATGGAGTTGCGCTGGACATATTACTAGAAGAGATGATAATAGATGGACAATTGAAATTTTAAACTGGATTCCAAGAGATTGTACAAGACCTAGAAAGAGACCACATGTGAGATGGATGGATGAAATAAGAAAATGTGCAGGGGTGTTGTGGAGAAGAGAAGCTAAAGATCAGAGAAGATGGATTAAACTTGGAGAGACCTTCATCCTGCAGTGGATTGATAATGGTTGATGATGATGATGATGATGATGTTCTTGCTTCAACAATCCACATTTTCCTGCTTTATACAATGGTCTATATAATAACGATTAATTTAATATTGATAATTTGTTTTTCACTTCATTAGTAAGAACCACAATGAAAAATGACTATTCACTGGTCATCTCTCTTGTATGCAGTGACTCAGTGCCTCTAGTGGCCATCGTGTATGTCAGGTTAGAGTACCAAAAAATGACTATTTACTGGTAATCTCTCTTATATGCAGTGTCTCTGTCATTGACATAATATTACCAATGACTGGAAAACAATTTTTCAACTCATGGTCTTACTGCTATATTACACTTTGAATCAAAATGAAAGTTTCAATACCACTTTTGACCAATTGACAGAAAAAATAATACCTGTGTGTTATACAATTGCGGATTAAGATTCAAAGCATACTATCACATTTCATGTCATAAATCATGATACAGATATGCTAGTACATTACAATTTTTGTTATTAATATCTCATATATTGATTTAGAGATGGTGCTGTAGGAAGCATAGAACCAATCACCTGTTATCTTTGTACATAACACACACTGTATCTATTCAGCTTTTCAACAATTTTAAAGCAAAATCAGATACAAACCCAATTATTTTTGAAATGTCCAAAATATTTTCTGATGTATTTTACCAAAGTTGCTTTCCATTTACAAGTTAACATTTTATATTCTAATGATATATTTTGAAACTCTATTTTTTGGAACAAAATCTTTCTAGGAAAAAAAAAAAAATTCAACAGTCTTTGGATAAAGACTTTAAAATAATTAACTTTCATAATTATTTTTTCGGTTCAAAAGACATTTATTAAAATTTGATTTTGAATAATTGTTGTGTATTGTTAGTAGTGATTATTGTTTTATTTATTTAAGAGAAAGAAAAAAACAAATTATTTGATAGTTCATTTATTTTGAAATCTGGCTTTAGTTTATATTTGATTACATGTGTGAGTGTGTTTTATACAATTCATCTATTGTGTTTGCGTTTATTTAAGCATGTTTAACTTGTCACTTATCACTTACATCTCCCAGATATAAATATAAATGTATATACAATGGAAAATAATATTAAGTATATAAGTGCTGTTTTTAAACGCAAATTAAATTTATAACCCAGCCTAATATAATGAATTTTTCAATTTTATGTTTTAAAACTCAAATTTAATTAAATTTTATAATGCAATATTGATTTTTTTTTTTTTTTTAAATCCATTTTGTTTGAAGTGATTTTCTAGTGAGATTTATTTTTGGAAAACATGATTATATTTAACTTTACATCATTCAGCAAAAAGTGGTTTAAAACTATTTAAAAATATCACTGAAAATTATTTTGCTTTTTTTAAATTTCCTTTTCTTTCTTTCTTTCATTCTGTGTATAAACAATAAAACGTTGATATCACATATAGTGAGTTTTACTTGTTTTAAAACGTTGATATATGTTTTTGTAAATTAATAGCTAACAAAAGTATTTACAGGAAAAATATAAAATACCAGAAAATCTTCAAAAATTGTAATTAAAAATAGTTAATCATTTTTATTTAACTACATGTATATCATCATCACCACCAACTAGAATGAAGGTATCTTCAAATTTAATACATTTATCCTATCTGTAGCTTCTCTTTTCCGCAGCATGCCGGCAAGATTCTTAATTGAGCCATCCAGATTATTTGGGCTCTTCTTCTAGGTCTTTTTACAATATTTTGGATTCAATTTAAAATTTTAACTATTCATTTGTTGTCATCTCTTTTTGTTATTTGTCCAGCTAAGATCAATCACACTCTGGGTATTCATAAGTTCTGGTTTTCTGGAATTTGCTGTGGTTTTAGTTATTTTGTCCAGGGATCCCGGCATATACTTTTAGGATACACCCTAATTACAATCTCTTATATCACTGATAACTATTTGTTCTATCACCTTGATATTTTGGTGTTACTTCTAATATATTTTCTCTCCTCAATTTGGTGAATGATCTAAAGTTCCTGTATTGATCTGCTGTTAATTGGACAACTGGAAAAAATCTTCATAATATACTACAGTACTTTTATAATACTATTTGGAGGGCATATTTTTGATTGATTTTTGTTATTAGTAAGTAATTTATAGTTCAATTTTCAAATACTAAAAACAGCTTTCACAGACTTCAATATTCATGGAGTCACCTTCTTTACTTCTTTCTCTAAGAATAATAAAACAAATACCATGCAGTGTTAGCAATAAAACAATATCAGAAATAAAATGTAAATCAAACTATAAATCATGTCAAATTGCACAGAATAGCATGCAATCAATTAGAGCCTAAACATGACCTACTTATAATTGTCCATGATGAAGTTTGGTACTCAACATCAGTGTTGACAACTCTTCATTTAGTATAAACTACTTGTATAGAAAGAAATGATAGTGGTAACAAAATACAGTAGGATCTTAGCTTGTCAATACTTAATGCAATAAAATAATTGATGGAGGATCAGGAAGCTGAATAAAAATTAAGGTTATTCATATGGAGTTAATTTTGGAGCTAAAAGGTGGAGGTGAATTTTGCAGGAAAATGTAGAAATAAACGAGATCCAACGTTCTTTTGTAGATATATGCATATACTTATATATGTTTCTAACAATTAGTTATACTTATCTCAATGCATTTTTCACATTATCACAATCATCCATCAGCCCAATCTCTCTCACATGATGCATTTTTTGAAACATTCAGTTCACTTCATTTTTTACCAAGTGAATAAGACATATATAGCTCATATTGTAACATGTTAAGGCACATATGTACTATTAGTTTTTTTTAGATATACTTAATTTCATATATAT
>JAQFVV010014381.1:0-38665 GCA_028023455.1 Epiperipatus broadwayi
ATTAGAAAATATTGTTGCCTCACAAATACCAAAAATAGTAAGGAAATATTATTAACTTAATTTTTTTGCAAAATAGAAAGTTAGACTGTTGATTATATTAAAAGCCATAACATCTACCTATTTTTTTATGATTTGGAATTTAAAAAGCACTAGCAAAGCAATGATAATAAGTTTTTGTTTTGTTTAAACAGTCTTAAAAAGTATGAAAAGTTTCATCATAGATTATTATATGTAACATCCATCATTGTACTACTTATGATTTTTATTAAAGATACACATTTTTAATAAAACATATATTGTAATTAAAATAATGGTGACATCTTTTAATAATAAGAAATATTTAAGTTGAAGTTATGTTTGCATTTCTGGAAGATAATTTCTACTACATTTTATTTAGGCTAAAACAATATACTTATAGTTGATTTATTATGTATTGAGCATGTACTCTGCCTATTCCTCTTCTGTGTATTTAAATTTGACATATTAAAGTCCTATAGGTGAGAGATTAGAGTGACTTTAAGTCAACACGCGGTGTTGAGAATGACAGAGTTATTGGCACCAACAAGGACTTTGAATGTTCCACCATCAAATGTTCAATGATAAGGATGGCTGAAGAGTTAAAGGGTGGAGAAGACTGATCCTTGTCTATTAAAGTGTGAAGATTTGCTATCTTAATATAGAACTGAGCACTGATTGTATATATGTGTGAGAGATTGCCATCTGGACCAACTGACGAAGTGCTGGTTCTGCATGAAATATGTATATTGGAGACCATTTATTTTTTCACATGTATGTGGTCATGCGTATCAATTGTATAAGATGAAGTGCATAGTTGTAGAGAGCTTGAAAGTCTGAGTTCAAATTCCTTCTAATTACTTTAAGTTTAGTATAGACAATATACTTATATTTGAATATTATATATATATATATATATATATATATATATATATATATATATATATATATATATATATATATATATATATATAATTTATCACTAAGTGTTTTATAATGAAAGAAATGGAGAGGAATATATAGTATTCAAGAAAAGTACATTTTCACTCCTTATTAAGATAAAATCAAGAGGAAATTTTATTATTATTCAGAAATTTATTTTTCTTTATGAAAACCATTTTTATTTTATTATACTAGGTTCACAAATATAATTAACAAACTTTTACAAAATAATGATTTCAATATCATATTGTATAAAATTTTCTATTAATTATGCGCATTCTAATTACCTAACAATATAGTCTAATATTCAAAGATTAAAATAAGATGGTGCTAGAAGCAAGTTTTAATCATATCTAATTATCATGTAACCATATTAATAGTGATTTAATACTACAGCATAAATTAAGCAATCAAGGCTTAAAAGGCACTGATATCAAATAAAAAAAAGACATATGGCAAAATTGCTCAAGAGTTCATAAGAAGTTCAAGCGCTACAACAAGACCAAACTAGAAAAGGGCGATATCAACTAAATAATATTCAACATGGACCTAATGAAATGTAATCAAATTTAAAGTTTGAATTTAATTTATTTCTAATAAAAATTAAATTGAAGTAAACGATAGATCTGTTTAATTTAATATACATTAAGCTACACATCTTTAATATTTATAAATATGATTTAGTCAATTGTTTTTAAAAAGAAAGGAAATTAAATTTATCTATTGGTTGTTAATCATATATATATAAAAGAGAAAAAAAAACAAAATACCATTCAGATAATTTGTTAGCAATCTGTTGATTTCATACGTATGAGTAATAAAGTAAATCTATGTTTAAGTCCCCTTTAAGTAAATAATACAGCGTATCAGTTATCACATTAGCAATATTTATGTGGGGCAATTAGTTCTAATATATTACTTTCATACTTTTCACGTTAAAGATCAATCAAATCTTTTGACAGTTTTCTAGAACATTTTAATAGAAACATGTGTAAATTTGGTTGTAAAGATGTGTACTAATTAAGACTGTACTTCAAGTATATTAGGTGTTTTGATTACCTAATTTACAAGCAATACATCTCTATTAAGCAATTCACTTGATTTAATATAATTGTCTTCCCATCACAATCAAGAACATATATAAAACTCATTCTGAATAGTTATATTTCAAATAACAAAATAACATAAAATATGCATTATTTCAGCTGATATTTAAAAAAATTGTGACTTAATATCCAAATTCAAAGGCTAATAAAATGGATAGTAGCATAGTAAGTGCTGACCTTTCATGCAATAATTATATACCCAGTGTACTTAAGAATAACACATTTCTTTATGAATAACAAAACAAGCATTTATTGCACACTACAAGAACTATTTTTATAATAGATAGAAGGCAACCATACTTTGTATTAAAATGACAAATAAATATAAAATTCATTATGTTGCAAATGCTAACAAAATGCAAATAATTTTAGCAATGTACACATTGTATGAAAATGAATATGTACTTGAAAATATTCATTAGTATACATTTTCACAAATAATAACAGTAGCATACATGTAAGCATATGAAATGTTGATCATGTGACATAATAATAATAATAATAATAATAATAATAATAATAATAATAATAATAATAATAATAATAATAATAATAATAATAATAATAATAATAATAATAATAATAGTAGTGATGAAAATAATGATATTTCAAAATTAATTCTTTTAACATAATTTTTATACTTAAGACTTTATTTATACCCTCTCATATATACTCCACAGAAATTCCTCCTTACTATAGTTTGATTTTCCAACTAAAAAGAAATAAAAAAATAGTTGGCTTACTTTTAAGTCAGTAGCATCTTTATAAAATGATAATACCCTAAAACACATAGCTGCCATCTAATTCTAATATCATTAAAATTATGAATAATAATCTATTTAATATCCTCTAGGACTTTTTAAGTAATACTCCAAAAAATATTAAAATCATTATATATGACAATCTACATTAAACATTTTATGAGTTACATAAACTCATTTCAAATATACTTTATGTCATTGGCATCTTGGTAAAGGAATATAACAATCAATGCCAAACTATCAACAAACTCAAACTATATTCAAAACAACCTCCTTAACAATAAAGATGGTGACACCTTTATATATGGTCTGATATGTTTTATATAAAACACTAAAGATTGCAACTTGAGCAGGGATAATGAGATTAATAATGAAAGAAGTTTAAAATGTCAATAATCAGAGAAATATAACCTGTTATGACTACAGACTAATAAATAGTCACTTATGTCTTCCACATTATGAAAGCAGACTAATAATAATCATTTATAACTTCCAAATTCCATATATAAAGTATAAATTTGCTAATACAATAAATCCAATTACTTAAAAATTTAATAGACTACCTTCAGAACAGTAATATTAGCCTGCCTAATGAAGTTTGATTAAACATTTTTGCATAACTCATTTCACACTCCTTCATTAAGTTGTAATCTTTAGTATCTATATAAATATATCAGGCCATAAATCAGACTTGTATCATCTTGATTG
Source organism: Epiperipatus broadwayi (assembly GCA_028023455.1). Taxonomy (NCBI): domain Eukaryota; kingdom Metazoa; phylum Onychophora; class Udeonychophora; order Euonychophora; family Peripatidae; genus Epiperipatus; species Epiperipatus broadwayi. The sequence continues at coordinate 3,533 of JAQFVV010014381.1, forward strand.
TTAAAGGAGGTTGCCTTGACTACAGATTGAGATTGTTGATAGCTTAAGGGTTGATTGTTATCATTTACATTTATAAATCTATTAAAGCTTTGAGTAATAGACTTTATTATCTTAGTAAAGAAATAATAACCAAAATAGTATTATGTGGCATTTCATACACTTTAGACATATAAAATATCAGTTATAATTTCCCATTACAATTTTCAGTAATATAATACAAGATTGTAAAGGAGGTTGCCTTGACTACAGGTTGAGATTGTTGACAGCTTAAGGATTGATTGTTATCATCTATATGTATAAATCTATTAAAGCCTTGAGTAATTGATTTTATTGTCTTAGTAAAGAAATAATAACCAAAAGAATATTATGTGGCATTTCATACACTTTAGACATATAAAATATCAGTTATAATTTCCCATTACAATTTTCAGTAATATAATACAAGTTGACTACAGGTTGAGATTGTTGACAGCTTAAGGATTGATTGTTATCATTTACATTTATAAATCTATTAAAGCTTTGAGTAATTGACTTTATTATCTTAGTAAAGAAATAATAACCAAAAGAGTATTATGTGGCATTTCATACACTTTAGACATATAAAATATAAGTTATAATTTCCCATTACAATTTTCAGTAATATAATACAAGTATAAAATTGTTGACCCCCCCCCATTGCATAGACAAATTGCAAATAAAAATGTTAAAGATAATAGATATTTGGGGGAAAATGCATTTTAATACAGTTCTACTTCATTATTTACTAATAGTTTATTGACTAATCCAGGGTCATCCTTGTTCTACCCTGTTTTCCTGGCTTCTTAGTTCAGGGATACATGTCATGGCATTAATCTAATATTTGCACTTGTTGAACCTGCCAACCAGTCACTTTTACTGTGAATTGCTATTGAGTCAACTTATGTTATTTTATGCTCTTCATCAAGTTGTCTATTTTGTTTTTCTAAATCATTAACTTTATATGGTAAGGACCATGTTCATTATTCTTGTACACGTTAATATATTTTAGAGGAAATAATTAAAATTTACTAAGAAATAAAATATTTTTCTCAGCATTGCATACAACTGAACGTTGTCCTACAAATAGGATATTGCTATAATATGGTATTTAACACTTTTTATTTCCACTTTCTATTTAGAGCATGTCATAACATCAAACACCCAATACTACTGAAGAAGGTATAGAATATTTATTTGCAGAGGAGATTGAAGCAGTTTTCTAGCTGTGACTCCAGAGATTGGTGAGATAACAGATGGCAAAGGATTTGATGATAAGCAACTCAGAGTTCCCCTAGTTCAGGATATTCCCTCAGGGGTGGAAATAAATTTAGAAGATGAGGAATGAACAATTAGTATAACCATAGTTATTGAGAGAAGTGTACAAGCTCTGATGAGTATTCCCCCAGGGCAAATAATTGAGCCTCATGTGAGACAAAACTATTAAACATTCAAAATCAATCTTTCAAATGCCAATAAAAAGTCTAGAAAAAAACAAGAAAGCTTCATGAATCAAAACAAATATAACTTATAATTTCATAAAGATAGGTGAATTGTGGAAACAAAATTTTGATAAGCTCACTGAGATGATCCATTACTTTACACCAATGAAGCTGTTTGAGGAATTTATTTCAATTGACCACCTTCAATTTATTACTGGTGCAAAACTAAAATGGTATGCTCATCAATGGAAAAATAAGACCAACTTCAATGTTCCAATAAATGATTTGTGAATTTTTATTGGGTTACTTATTTTTTAAAAGTTATCAGTCAAAAAGATTACTGGTCTAAATAGAAAGATTTCATGGTTCCTTTAGTAAGAAATTTGATGATGCAAAAAAGATACCTAAATTTTCTGATAACAGTGAAGCTAATGCCAACAAAATGATCAGTGATTCAAAGTATGGAAGCTTATTACAAAACTGATCAATTGTCAATTGATGAGATAATAGTGAGATATTATGGGCATCATTGTCTAAAGCAATTCATCAAAAAGAAGTCAATAAGAATCAGATATAAGTTTTGGACTTTATGTGGCAGTGAAGTATTTTGTTACACTTTTGACCTTTACTGTGGTAAAGAGGTGTGCAATGAAACTGCTACAATTCATAATGATAGTGTTGGGTCTTGAGTGGTAAGAAAAATGCTATTGCCAGTTGAAGATCTCAATAGCCACAAAATATTCTTTGACAATTTTTTTACATAGTATAATTAGTTAATTTTTAAAATTTAGAAATTCAAGTGAATGAAATAATAATGGAGAACCATGCTACTTATTGTCTTCTTGAATCTAATAAAATAATGGAGAAAAAGGACACAGGTTATTATAATTTTTATTTTGATACCAAAAGTCAAACTATAATTCTAAAGTAGAAGTACAACAAATGTGTTTCATTGGCATCCAATTTTGATATCTATTGAACTGTTAGCATCAGTGTCAAAACATATGAGGAGATTAAAAAATAAAAATCCAAGAACCTGCTATAATTCAGCATTACAATCAGTTTACGGGAGGAGTTGAGAGGCATAAATGGTTATTAAAAAGTATATAACAATATAGGGAAAGAAATGGTATTGGTCTATTTTTACTAGAATTCTGGTATGGCTGTGATCAAATACTTTTATCATCTACAGCAATGTGTCAACTGAAAAAAAAGTGTAAAGGATTTCAGGAGATATATCACATTCATCTACCTCAATGCACAATGCAGTGTTGTCTGGTCAATAACAACACAAATATCAGGCAAAATATTGAATAGCATGATGTTAGATGAAAAAGGACACTTGATTGGCAAAAGAGAAAAGCAAACATGGTGTCAGTTCTGTAACAGTAAAGAAAAACCTGTGACTTAGTGGACAAAATGTGATATACCTTATGTATACAATATTTCCTGAAATTTCTTAAATATTTTTTCTCTGATATATGTAACTTAAAAAGTTTTGGTAATTAATGTATCATATGTAAGTAATGTAAATAACTATTTAAAGCAAATAAACAAAACATCTTTGATATATAAAACTCATCTACATTAAGTGGCATGATTCTATTTATAGGGCAGCTAATACTAGAGCAAATCAATGTCAGAATTGTTTCAAAATTTATGTAAATGCTATTCTAGATAATATGAATATATCTTAGAATTGGTTTTTCAAAATTCAGAAAATAAATTCACCATCTAATGGGCTAACCCTTTAGCTGGTTGTATCAAGTTTGTCTAATTATTGTATTGGTCCATTATGCAAAAATCTGAGAACTATTATTTGTCAGTTTCATTTCTAGTCTGTTTCTATTCATAAAATATTAATCTAAAATACACAGAATTGATTCAATTCAGCTTCTAAAAATTGAGTAATTTTAAATTCAAATTGGTTAAATGTAACAAAAAATTTAAAATAATATTAATAACTGAAGAAAAATATAAGAAAAACATTTAAAAATCACCAGTGGTAAAATAAAAGAATTATATTTCAACCAATCATTATGTAAACACCAGTGATTTTTTTCATTTTGTATAAATTACAATGTTTGATTATTCAGTTCTGTTGTATTTTCTTAGTCTAAAATTAAATATTTTAAATAAAAATCTAAATCTAGACTCATTATTATTCAATATCCTGTAAAAAGTAATTATAAAATCCATAAAAATTTATGAAATATAATTGCATTTTGTTCTTATCAATGAATGTCTTTGATATGCAAATTACAGTCAGTAGCGGTCAATTTAATCCACTTGTATTGAACAGATGTCACTTTCCTACACTTATTTTTTTTTTGTAAAATTTAAAATTTTTCAAATCCAACTTTATATTTTGATAAAGTAATGTAAAATCTTAATTATAAATGTAAAAAATTATGATAAATATATTTATTTACATTCAAAATCAATTACAAATGCATAAAACATTTTGCTTTGATTTCTAACTTTGACATTTAGAAATATCTGGGGAACAATAGGGGAGTTGACAGCCATTTAGAGAAAATAGGTTGTGCTATATACCAATACATGGCTATGAAAATTGATTTTTTTCAAAATATATTGCCAAATGCAGATTTAGTTAGAACTAAAGTTTTAAATTATAAGCATAAAATGAAAAAATGTGACCAAAATTGGCCAAGAGATGGTGCAATTATGTTTAAAAAATGCAATAATCATGATTGGGATTTTAAAACAAAATGCTTTCTAAACACCATTAACAAGTAGTGATTAAACTTGGTCATATTACTAACAAGATATTAACAATACCACTACATTCTTATACAGAAAAGTGACTTTATATTTATTCGAGTCATATTGCCACAAGTTATAAAAAATAACAAGAATAATATATTATGTTAAATATATTTCAACTCATTAAATTAATTCCATAGAATGTTACTTATTCTTCATAAAACATAAAAGGAAACAAAACAATATTTTTATGCTCCATAACGATCTAAAATACAAATAGCAAATAAAAATAGTTACAGTTATCACATTTTTATAATGATATAATATAACCATGATTAATTCTAATAAGATGGTTGATCATATAAATGACAGGATGAGTGTTATTGTTCCTTTTAATTGAACCCAGGACTATTAATAATTATAAAATCAAATAACACACAAGAAGTAAAAATAATATATTACACAACAAGATCTTCACTACCATACATCCAGTTTTTTGTTTTAAAACAATATAATCAAATGAAATATTTTGAAAAACTGATAAAGTAAAATATGACCCAAAAAATGTATGATGGAAGTATGCCATCTGCATTTGTTTTAATTATCCATTGGGGCATAAAAACATCTAGCAAACAATATGGCTGACTACAAGCTATTGTATTAAATATCATTTTTTAAATATGATTCTAAAAAACTAAAGAAAATATACAAAACTACAAATGATTATAATTAAACAAAATTTAATATAAATAACAAATACAAAATCTGATCAAAGAAAATATAACAAGAGTGTGTTAAAAACATAGGTTCTTCATGTCATTGGGCAAAAATCCTTAATAGTTTGCATCAGCATTGCAAATGGATCTTCATCTTTATACAGTCACACAACATATATTCTTCTAAATAGGAATCAATGTGTTGTCTCACAGTATCCCTATGCCTCTTGTTTCTTCTGTTATTGGAAGATCCCAAATTTTAATCATTTCCACAAAATATTAAATAAGAGCTCAGAAATAATTTTACACTAAACATATTAAAATGCCACCAAATAATGACAACAATGGCTACATTCATATGCTATAATATAGATTTAAAAAATATTAATTATATATTGTGAAATGGAATTTATAAGCCATTTAAAATATTTTTTAAATTAATATTGTTCAATTTCAATAAATAGACATGTTTGTTAAAACAACTTTTGAGAAAATAGATCTAAGCAAATATTTGAGACCTCTAAAAAAGCATAATTAGGACAAACACATCCTCTACAAAAGTACCTTTTAAAATACCAAAACATGGCAACTTATTCTGTCAATCAATTTAAATATAAAAATGATGTATGTGCAAACAAGATTATTCTATGCACATTGATGAACATTTTATACAGTTTTCTTGACGTTTTATCGTTTTAAGCTAATTTTTGTAAATACAGCTAGTAAAAACTTTTAAGATATATATATATATATATAAGCATCCTGTGGTTGACTTAAATCAGTGCAAAAACATTAATATGCATGAAGATAGCCCAATCATCCCAACATTATTCCAGGACTTGGAAATATGATCTATATTCAACACCTTCATTAAACTTCTATCTACATTAGAAACATGCTAAAGTGTTTTATATAAATAATTTATCCATTGAAGTATACTAACAATGTACTATATTATACAGAGTGCATTTTCAGCATGCTATAGGTATTATTACAGTAATGTTGCATGCAAGATATGCTGTGTGGCAAATTATTTGAAGTTGCTATGTTCCAGCTTACACATAGACATGTATATTGTTTAATTATTTTAAGGGGGGGGGGTATTCTATAATGATGATAAGAAGTAATTATATTTTACCTAAAAGCATTATGGATAAGAAAAGGTGATATAGAATTTTAGATTCTCTTATCAATTAAAAAGTATATTACAAAAACATTCTGAAAAAAAAAAAAATAAAAGTATATACAAATAACGTTTTTAGTTTATTTGATAAAGTAAAGAAATAAATATTTGAAAAAGTCAGATGCTTTGTTATGTTGTCTAGAATGTAGAAGTGGTTGATTTCAGAGGATGAGATCATTTCTTGATTGAAAAAACAATATAACTTGTGCTGATCTATTATATTTTATACTTTAAAAACCAAATGCTGATTAACATTCTAAACAATTAACTATACAACAAAAATTAAACTAAGTGAAAGAAGCATGCCATTTATTTTCTTACAAATATAACAAAAAAAAAAAATCATACCATCTATGTGCATTTTGTTTACTTTTTTATATTACTTTAAAAAAACTTTTAACATAGAAAATAGTCAAATATTTTATTTATGCAATCTATAGATAGCAAGTAGAAAGTCAGCGTTAATACCTTCAGGTAACTTCACGTAAAACAGACAGATCAGTCAAAATATCCAAGTTTTTTTATGTCTATATATTTTTTTAATCTTCAAAAAACTTCCTATTCATTTCTCTAAAAATATAATCATTCGTAAATGAAGCTTCTATTATTTTATTTGACTCAACAACATATTTTTTTTCTCTGTTATTTGTAGCTACAAGCAATAACGAAGAACTTTTTAATTTCATTAAAGTTTAGAAGTGTGATTTACCCAGAGCAATAAACTATGTTCTTAATAGTTGTGATATAAGATGAAAAGTGAAAAATTCACTTTTTTGTATTCCTAAAAAAAAAAAAATACAATGCTAAAAAATGAGAAGCTAATTGAATAGTATTTTATATTGGAATTTCAAATATTTACTTCATTTTCTTCAAAAAAATTCGAATTTGATAAACACTTAAAAAAACACCGATTTTTAATACAAGAAATTAATTTCATACTTTCATTAATATAATTTTAAAAAAAATCTCTAAAGCCAGATATTTCTTTAATAAGAGACCGTTTTTCTAAAAAAAATTTGGTATATATATTGTGCCATTACAATTTAGTCATTAGCTAAATTGATAGTAATGTGCATGAGAGAAAATGAACAAAAATCATCATCACATTTTTTTATATAAAAAAGAAGCTGTAGGGCATCCAAGTTCAAATCCTACAAGATCCAGTTCTAAAAGCTTTAGATAGAAAGAGAGTGGGTCAACAATTAATATTGTTTGTGTGTTGATAGAAAGGTAATACACACATTCAAACTATTCAATATTTAATTTTTCTGTTAAAAAGCAAAGTTATAATGCATATGTATAAGCAGTGTGTGTTATAAAAGCTATTTAGTTAGCCACTTTTAAATTTCAAATATTAAACATATTAACTTTCTTTAAAACTAACCTATACTTGATCAATTCTAATATCTTATTCTATACTTCTATTTTGCTTTTCTATAATTGTAATTGGGATTTAAAAGCTAAGGATTTAATTTTAAATATTAGGGTTATAATTACTAAGCTAGCAATTGTATTATTTAATGTCAGTTTATGAATGATTTGAAATGATAAAGTATGTCTGTACATTACATACAGAAATTTACATTTATTAAATATTGAAAGAAAAAGAAGGGTTAAATCTGTCAAATTATTTTTTTTTGTTTACAATTTTGTGTTAAGGGAAAATCTGTTGAATCAGATATCTAATTTTGTAGCAATTTTGTTTTTGTAAATGATTGTTTGTCATTTTGGAGCTTAAGCTTGGTGGGAAGTTTAATTTTGAAATTGTCTCATCTTAAGATCTAAAGAAAGAAGCTCAAAAATTTGAAATGCTACCTAAGTGTAAGAAAAAAGGATTAAGTCTATTTTTTTTAAAGACAAAAGTGTCTGAAAACCAGGTGTGTGATTTTTTTTGAGTTGGTCAAAAATAGCAATTCACACTATCACTCTAATTGGGTGAGTTGACTCAAAAATCGGATATAAAAGCAGTCTGCAAAAATCATTTGAGCTATTAGATTAGATTATTGTTATTATAATATATTGTGAGAGAGACTTTTTAAAAATTATTGAAACTAAAGCAGACAAACATTTTAGTTTTGAATGTTGAAAATATAAGAAATGACAGGGTAGAAAAATTATATATGTGTCCCATCAAGACTTGACCATCGTGGAGCTGCAGATCATATAGGAAAGAAAAGATGCCTTGTCTAAAAAATAATATTCTACACCTTTCAACTGACCAGAGAAATAAGATGTTTTTAAATAGAAAGAAGAAAACATTCACCTGAATTTGAAGATCAGAAGGATGAATTAATCTACTGATAAATATTAATCATCAAGTCCAATTAATTGTTCCAGCAACTGAGTTTAAAACCCAGGAAATTTATAAACGTGAAAACAACTGCTGTATTTCATCCACTAAAAGAATCATGCTTGACAGGAAGTAAAGAAAAATTAATGTAAAGATTTCCAAATTGTCCACTAAAGCAAATAACCTCAATAGGATCATCATCATCAAATAATTATACACTTTAAGAAAGAGATTGTTCCAAAGAAACACGGAAATTGTTGCTGCCAAAGATAGACATTAAACAAGAGAAATTTGACTCATTAGAAGTCGCTACAAAGAACTGGTAGTATAAATTTTTTTTTTGATATATTTTCTTTATGATAGCAGAGTCTTAATAAAATTTTAGCAATAAAGTGGTATATTTTATTTAAAGAACTTTTAAAGACTATTCAGATCGATTAAAACCAAGAATGTCTTACTAATAATAACTTTGAGCTTCATAAATGATCTTGAATGTATCAAAATTATTTGTTTATTAATTTACAGTTATGAAATATTAATGTGTAAAATAATTTTTTGTATTATTATTTTGGTTTTAAATAATATGTTGTTATTATGGGATAAAACACACACATACATAATAATATTTTTACATGTGTATAATTGTGGGCGAATGTGATGTAATAAGCAGTATTAAAATATTAGATTATTTTGTTTCAAGTTAAAGTATAGCATTTCAGAGGTAGAAGAGAGGGGGAGAAAATAATTAAAACTTGTTTCTAAAACTTGCTCTTTCCAATTTTACTAACATTTATTTTGTCATTCTACTTACATGTTAGATTTATAAAGTATGTGTGCCAATGAGTGGAGATTTTGTTTTATGAAATACTTTTCTTATGGATGGAACATTTTAACAAATTGGTTACCCCAATTTAATACAATATACTTTTGAAATACATTTATGGGAAAGGGGGAAGAATTTAAAATTTAATGTTATGATTTTAAAACAGTCGATTATGATTATTGTTGTTATTGTTAATATAAATTTTCATGTAAATATAGAAATTTTTATGTATATGTTAGAAATACAGTAATAAATATTAGTTTATGTTATTAAACGAGGCGTATATAGTTCATTAAGAGTAGTCTTTATCAAGTGTGATCATTCATCATCAATGGTTGAATATTAGTTGTTTAAAATATGATTAAATATGCTAAGATTAACAATAATTATGAATTTCTTTATAAAAATTAGGTTTTATGTTTAGGCTTAGTCCTAAAGCTGTGGTTGAAACCATTGTCATTATCGTTATCATTATCATCATTGTCATCATCACGTTTTAATTAATGAGCTGTTTAAATGTTCAAAGGCCATAAATAAATATTGATTTCGTAATATTTAGTGATTTCTTAGTAATATTATAACCACCATTCCATCATCTATTTCATGCAAGGATGAGTGAATTGCCATCCTAAATTAATAGTAATCTGATCTAGTAAAACTTATAAAAATAATGAAACACATTTGTTATGCTAAGATCTAAGAAATGATTTATGTCTAATGAATTCCACTTTAGTTTAAAGATGTTTTATGCTTACTTAGATATTAGTGCATACAGTGATATGGCTCTAAAAAGCAAAATCTTCTATGTTTATTAAAAATAAAGTACCAAAAAAGGGATTCAAACCCAGTACATGTGAAAAGGTTATTATATATAACTGTGTCTAGATTCAAATAATCTAGTGGCATCCTGGTAGACCATATTCACTTGGTATTTGTTTGGATATGCACTTAACATCAAACCAAGAAATGAAAGTGGATAAAATCTACTGTCTATATACCTGAGCAGATATTTTATTGAGTTACTAGTGTACTCACCTCACGTGATTTCCATATACCTGAGTTATAATAGTTGTTATTAATAATTTGTTTATAATTATTGATATTGTTATATTTTGAGAAATCTATATGTTTCATTTAATCCAATGACCCTTAATATGATTGATAACTCAGTCTGACCCTTTTGTTTAATAGCCACTACTAAGGTATTCTTCTCATAATTTAATTTAAGCTACAATGCTTTTCCTTTATTAAGCTAACTATTTATATTTGAACCGTTTCTTAATTATTTAATACATTTGGATCGTTTGATCATCTTTATTAAGTTACAATGAATATAATATTTGAATTTTTGACAATCCAATGATATTTTAATATACAATTGAATTTCTCTTTAATATATTACAATGAACCTTTTTGAGTTATTTTAGTTTAGGTTACAATATATATATATATATATATATATATATATATATATATATATATATATATATATATATATATATATATATATATATATATATTTAAAAAAAGACAAGTATCTTTAGAAACTAAAATATTATGAAAGTTGCTAAAATACTAAATAAAGGTAGAAAACATTATTTATTGGGATGCCTTCAACCTATCTAATCCAAACACTCAGAAAGGACAAACCTACCACCCCATCATCATAAATAAATTGCTTAAACTAGCTCGTAGATTGAAACTGGCACCTAAGTACACAGATTTCCTTCTAAAAATTAACCTAGGAAGCCTCTCCACTGATACATTCCTTTCCAAAAGAGGCTTCAACATAGATCCTATTTGCTGCTTCTGTCTTTCTAGCCCAGAAGATACTGACTATATCCTTAACTTTTATCCAATCAGGCAACATCTAAAACACAACTTCCACAAACAATTAAAAATAATGGTTTGGATTTAACGTCACTTCAAAAGGTTATAAAAAGAAACATTTTCTTGGAAATCAGACATGCTACATTCATAAATTTTGCCATCTGGTTAACCAGATGCAAATCCATTTTTTAGAAGCTACCATCCAATGAAATTAATAACTGCTTCTTCAACTTAATTAAAAACATTCAAGAAACAGAGAAGAGAGAGGCAAACTCAAACCTAACCATACTAACCTGGAAACCCACAATTGACTTAAACAGCATCTAAACAACCACCCCTTAAATAGACTATTAGAAAACAACAGTTAATGGCTGATAAAATTCTTCCCATATAACTCATCAAAGCAAGGCCTTTTAACACTGATATTTGAATATATACAAGACAAATTATCTTTACACATTTAACCAAAATGATATGGAACTATATAATAGCACTTGTTTTGCAATTTGGTGATTTTTCAAATTATAATTTCTTTGTTTATATCATTCTGTAACCTTTAACTTGGGATTTTCCATTGTATTCCCTCTTAGATAAAATAAAATTATCTTGAAAAAGAAGGTAGCAAACATATTTATCCATATATGTGTGAATATTTAAGTGTTTATAACAGGATGATAGGATATAGGCTAGGTCCAGTATAAAATTTAGCAATTTTATTCTCTCTTTAGCCCATATAAATTTGGTTAATCATCCAATATTAATCAATAAATAGGTATCCATATATCATTAGTTAGAAAATAAAATAAAGATGGAAAATGACCAAACTATTTCCAAGTTTATTAGAAAATATTTCTAATTTTGCATTCTTCTAATGGGATAGATGAAGAAAAATCTGTCCTGCAATGGATGATTTAACTATCTTATAATTAAATATTAGTAAATACAGTAATCAAAAATTTTGAAAATTACAAAAAATATATTCGTGACTTAGGAGTGCTTTTGACTATCCTTGTAGTCTTTGTCAATTAATGCTTTGAAAGGTTAACCTTCCAATAATTTTGTGATCTTAACAATTGCTGCCTGCCTATTGATTAAGTCCTGCTTGTATTTATATATTAGCATGGCTTCCTATATTTTCCTTTTATTGTTATTTCTCTCAATTTGCATTATTTTTACATTATAATTGAAATTAAAACCATATATATATACATGATTTATTATGATTGTAAAAAATGAAAGCTGATGTATTATTATTATCTTTACAATTTTGTTTCATATTTTGAAGTCTTTTTAATAAAAGCAAGCACTCTTTCATTCTTTTCTCCAATGTGCATCTCGATTCCCCTATATATCTGCTACCACATCTACATAACCATTCATAAATGATGCAATTTTTATTTATAAATGAAGTTTTATCATTAGAGTTATTTATTAATTTATTTAATTTAGGAGGTGCATAAAATGCAATGTCACATATACATATATAAATTTCCTTATGAAATTTGGTTGTTGATTCAAAATATAAATTATTGATATCAAAATTTTTTTATTAGTAGAAAAATCAGCCTTATTAGTAATACTTTTTATTTTTATATTTTGTATTAAAATTTTTAATAGTAATCAACATTATTATTAATATTTTTATATTTTGTATTAAAATTTTTAATAGTATTATAAATATGATTGTAATTATAGCCAATTCATATTTATAATCATATTTATAATACTATTTATAATACTATTAGACAATCAAATTTCATACGGAAATTTATAGATGTATATGTGATGTTGCATTTTATGCACTTCCTACATTAAATAAATTAATAAATAACCTTAAAGATAAAATCTCATTTATAAATAAAAAGTGCATCATTTATGAATGGATATGTAGATGTGGTAGTCAATATAAAGGGGAATCGAGATGTACAGTGGAGAAAAGAACTAAAGAGAACTGGCTTTTATTAAAAAGAGTTCAAAATATGAGACAAAATTGTAAAGATAATAATAATGCATCAGCTTCCATTTTTATGACCATAATAAATCATGTATATATGGTTTCAATTTCAAAAATAATAATGTAAAAATAAAACAAATTGAGAGAAATAACAAAAAGAAAATAAAGGAAGCTATGCTAATTTATAAATAAAAGCTAGATTTAATCAAAAGGCAGGCAGCAAATGTTAAGATCATAGAATTACAGGAAGATTAACCTTTCAAAGTATTAGTTGACAAAGACTACGAGGGTAGTGAAAAGTGCTCCTAAGTGACGATTATATTTTTTGTACTTTTCAAAATTTTTAATTACTGTACTTACTAATATTTCATTATAAGATTTCCTATATTGCTTTGAAAAAATACAGACATCGATTTATAATATATATATTATTAAAATTAATTAAATTAAATAATCAAACTAAAAAATATGATTGAAATAAACAACTAATGACAATGATATTTTAACATGTATCAAACAGGCTTATTGAAATCACATGATCAATTAATTATATCCATTACATTCACTGGATATTATTTACATTGAATTGTACTTCAAATCATACATTCAAAAATTATAATCAAACAAATAAATAAATTTAATAAACTTTAAGATTTACATATATTGTGCAATATATAATTAAACAATTTAAAAATATAAAAACCACAAATATTGTATTTTTATAAATAATCTTTACATATTTACATTTATTTTCTATATCTTACCACTTATGTAGTAACAAAACCCACTTTCCTCTTAACTTTGCTGGACCTGTAACCATATTTACATATTTATCCAAATTTTCTTGAATGTATAACATTTCATAATATATTTTCTTATGGTAATCTTTTATATATTTTATAGGCTTAATATTTTCTTTACATTTCCTTTTATGCCCTGCATCTAAATGAAGAATATAAAGTTAGTAAAAGATTACCATAAAAGATTATATTATTTAGTGTTATCTATTTAAGAAAAATTGCATAAATGTATAAATATGGTTAAAGGTCCAGCAGTTAGAAGGAAAGTAGGCATTGTTAAATAATTGGAAAATATAGAAAATTAATGTAAATATGTAAATAATATTTATAAAGATAAAGTATTTGTTGTTTTTATATTTTTAAAGTTGTTTAGTTATATATTGTAAATTATATGTAGATGTTAAAGTTTGTTAAATTTATTTATTTATTTGATAATAATGTATGAGTATATGATTTGAAGTACAATTTAATGTAAATAATGTCCAATACCTTGAGAAGGTCTCAATGGAGACGTAAGTCTGCTAAATAAATATTAAAATATAATTATCATTAGTTGTTTATTTCAGTCTTATTTAGATTGATTAATTAATTTATATATACATATTAAAACATTGTGGACAAATAAGTTATACTGGGTATTTAACTATCACAATTATTAAAATTAATCAACATTTAGACAATTCCAATATCAATGACAAACAACAATCTCAATTTGTAGCTAAGGCAACTAACTGCCTTTTAACAATAAATATAGAATTCCACATTTATTAATGAGCCAATATATTTATATAAATTGTAAAGATTGCAACTTGACTACAAAGATTGAAATTGTTGATATATACTAAAAAATAAAACAGTTCTCTTCTCTATTGATACCATAAGTTTAAATCATTAATAATTATCAGACTATTTAAAATCCAAAATTCATCGTAGATTTTACAATTGTCAATAATGACTTGGGATTCAAAACTGGAACCAACAAATTCTAAAGTCCTATGTTTTGACTTAAACAAATTTTCATGTATAGTTATATAAAACTCAGTAATTAAATATTATAGTAATCTCCGACAAAAAAAAGATAGTGGTTACATGTGCACAACTTCATTAGATCCATTTTTAAACACAAATCCCCTATTTATAAAGACAAAGCTACAGGGATAAAAGCTCAAAGATGTTACATCTAATAATCTCTTCTCACTCCATCTTATTATAGATAAGAATAAGGCAGACAACTATCTTTACTTATATAATATAACACAACATATATATATTTGAAAACCAGGCACTCTTCACAAACCTGGAAGCTTAATTGTAAGTATAAAGGATTTGAACTCAGATTTTCAAGCACCCTTCAACTATCCACCCTATCTCATACAACTGATACACATGACTACACACATGTAGAAAAGATTAATAATCACAAATATACGTATTTCATGCTAAGCCAGCACTCATCAGTTGGTCCAGATTATCATCTCCCACACATATATATAATCAATGCTCAGTTTATATTAAGATAGCAAATCTTCATACTTTTTAATGGACAGGCTTCAATCTACTGCAACCTCCAACTTTTCAGCCATCCATATCATTGAAAATCTGATGATGAAAACTCAAATCCCATGCTGATGCTAATATTAATGCCATGCCCAGGTTGACCTGAAGTCACCCTGACCCCTCATATTGATGATTATTAATCTTTTCTACATGTGTGTAGTAATGTGTATCAGTTGTATGAGATAGTGTGGATAGTTGAAGGGTGCTTAAAAATCTGAGTTCAAATCCTCTATATATATATATATGTGTGTGTGTGTGTGTAATAAATTAAGTTTGATGTGTGTATTCTTTCCAAAATATATGTAATATACAAATTTATATATATATACTGGACCGGATAATATATCCGCTTCAAAAGTTCCATCGCAAAATTTAAAATGTCTTCCTTTTTTTTTTTTTTTTAAGAAAGTTACATCAAAATTTTATATTTTATTATTTTATATATTAAGAGTATGTGATATATCTATCACACATGCACATTTATTTCTCTTTTGTAATTTTTTTTTATTAAATTGTACTTTAAAATCTATATTTTTGAATTTTGTTTTGTAAAACATTCTAATTTAAAAATTCTAGTCTTTTTGAAATTGTTTTTACTTTTAAAAGAAAAGTTAATTTTGGAAACTTTTAATGCATTCCTGTTTCTTTTACTTTAATGATAATCAATTTTAATTTAATTTTAAAAGCAGATATTCAATTTTGTAATAATTAATTTTTGAATAAGATAGCACCCTGAATCAGAATTTTTAATTAAGATTAAGCATGAGATAGAGATTTGCTCTGGGATAAAACTTTTAATTAAAAACAATAAAGATTACACAGAAGATAAGAGAGTATATAAATGGCCCCAAATTTTGAGACTGACTATTACTGGCTTGAGCTAGATTATTAAACTGAAGAGGAGTATTGATTCAGCATATTCCACTGATTCATTATTATTCAGTTATATTAGTGTGACGAGATTCTGTTGAAATAAAAATATTGGCTTCTTATTGCCAAGTAGCGATCATCTTGCCAGAATGCTAAAATTACAAGCTTTGTGGAATATTATCTACAATATATCCTGTTAAACCGACCAAAGCTGGAATCATGATACCAAGCTGTTCTTTCCAGTTCATGCCATGAAATTCTAAATTAGAATTGCTTCCAAAATATGCCTCTAAACTTACTGCCATAAAAGATAAAGCCACCTGAATATATAATTCAAGAATAACTGTGTGCACCCATTGAATGACTCATTGAACTCTGCTTTACCATAAAGTAAATATTTCGTATTCTTTTCGGGGTATAAGTCTCTAATTAAATTCTCCACTTAATCTAAAAGTAAATCTATTGTATAAAGTCTGCATATTTATTTAATACCATAAGTATTATATGTATTCTCTTATCATTGTATTTATAGAGTGTCCCAGAATCTTAGTTTTAAGATTACATGTTTGTTTTAAATTTATTTATCTGAGAGTGTATTGCAAGTTTATATTTGATATACTTTGTACTCTTTTCTCTTTTTATATTAGTAACCCTTGATAAATACTTTGACAGATCTTCATAATTTTATTTCAACTCACTTGTCCTTTTTCATTATAATTAGTTTAGTTAAACTGGGTTTGTATTTTTCTGCAGACTGAAAATCTTTTAGCTGGCAGTTTATGGATTGCTTTGTTGCATTTTTGTTATTTCAGAGATTTAGATTTTGTTTATGTAAGATTATGTAAGATCATAATCTTTGCTTCTATTTTTGATTTTGTATTTGAATTTAACCTAGAATACATTAAAAGTGGTTTCATCATGAGATGTTCTGTGGACATATGACATCCTTGGTCCTGATGCTTTACTCTGGGCCAAGGAAAGCTCCCCACACTGTTTCATTGAATTCCTTGCAAGATCACCTTATTTTCAGAAATCTTTGAATGGGAAAATTGGCATGTTTTTTTTTTTTTATAAATTGCTAGCAGGAAGATATTATCAATCCCTTTTTAAATTATAGGTGAGAAAATGAACATATTTGCCAAAGTGTTTTATGTTCTATATTAACATACACTTTTGGATAAATACACCATTAAAATCAAGGTCAAACTTTCATGTTTTGCTTGCCAGATTTTTTTTCTCTTGAATCTAATAAACTTTTGAATTACTTAAAATTAGTTTGGCTGACATTTGTCTCTCTGTATTCTTTCTCAATTGACTGAACAATCTTAAAGAACTCTTTCACTCCCTGAGTTTAGCTGGTGCAAATCATCATCATTAACATTTGATCACAGTAAATTATTTTTTTCACATACACAGTGACCTGCTGATGCCCTCTGTTGTTAAAAGAAGATAGAGTGACTGGTATAATAGTAAGTACAGTAATATTCATATATATATATATATATATATATATGAATATTACTGTACTTCTTCGTTTTAACATATATATATATATATATTAATTTATTTTATTAGAAGTACTTTGGATTAGATTCCTTTTAGACTTTATCAACTATATTATTCAACATCATATAGTTGACAAAGACTAAAAGGAATAGATTTGAACGTACTTCTAATAAAATAAGTTACATTATATGAATATTACTGTATTTAATATATATATATATATATATATATATATATATATAATATACAAATCAATATATATATCAAAATACAGTACAATTTATATAAATTATATTCTTTTAGAAGTACTTTCAACTATACACTTTGTAGTCTTTATCAACTATATAACGTTGAATAAGTTTTTGATTATTCAACATTATATAGTTGATAAAGACTACAAAGTGTATAGTTGAAAGTACTTCTAAAAGAATATAATTTATATAAATTGTACTGTATTTTGATATATATATATTGATTTGTATATTACATATATTGTGAAACGAATACAGATATCAAACTTTATTTATTACACACACACACACACACACACACATATATTACACACACACACACACACACACACATATATATATATATATATAGTAATGCTTAGGGGAAAGCTGAGCATGAGAATGCTAGTGCTTCTTTTAAGCAGTTTTACTTATGTGTATATAGTTTATTTGGGAGCAACTAGGCTATCTAAACCTAGACAGAATTACATTATAAATCTACTTATAACTACTGGATTTGAACCTCAGTTGGGAAACTTTATAACAGAGTATAGGATTTACTTTATAACCATATCACATTTGCACTAATATTAAGGGGGGAAATCCTTATTATTCTTTTGTTGTGCAAATAAATGACCTTACTTAAGATTTAACATAATAAGTTCATATTTGACTTTATCATAAGTGTTACCAGCTCAATCTAAGTACTATAGATTTATCAGATACTTTGATGGTAGTGTCATGTCTCTTGCTAATGGTTCACAAACAACAAATAAACATCGTGATAACCATTATTTATGTAAGGCTATTAAACACATTTATTTAAACTATTCATTAATAATAATATAATGATGATGATGTTTCCAACCACAGCTTTATAATTAATTCACAACATAAATTCTACCTATTACCAATTTATAATTACTTAAAATATATTTTAACAATTGAGACCCATCAATGATGATGATGATCATAACCAACCTCACAAGACAATTATTAACTTTTACAAAAGATATATGTCTTTTTTAATAAAACAAATTAACATTTTTACTTATCAATCATTAATAATATAGATAGAAATTTTACATAATTAATAATGATCAAACTTTACATTTAAATAGCAGTAATAATAATACTAAAGGTCTTTCCCCTTCCCTTAATGAAAAGTAAACTCGATGTTCCTATCATATAGTGCAGTGGGTGAATAAAAATCTCATACCCTAAAACATTCTAATTTCAAAAATAAACATGATGCATGCACATACTTGCCTATTGCCTATAACATATACATTTCTGTTTATAAACTTAAGCATAATATCAATCAAGAAATAAATAGTGAAATGTTAGTGAGACCATAGAGATAATAGCATTTAAGAAAATCAGCTTCAAATTACCTATCTGACTTCACCAATCTAGTCATTAATTACTTAAAAAAATCTATCACTCCTAATGTTAAAATGTCTGCCAATTTTTAACATTCATGCTCAACAAATATACATGTAAGCATAATTATATGACTATGTAAGTGTGTATATGTGTTAATTCCCAATATGAATAAAAACTATTAAATCCTTTTACATACAATACAAACCAACATATTGAATCAATACACAATACACACATTTTATAAAAATAAAAGACACATATAAATGGTTACATGTAATAATCTAAGAAATCATAATATCAATAGAGCAATATTTATTATTCTGGAAAATCTCTAATAATTCATTCTAGTTTTAGGAATTAAAGGGAGAGATAAATGAATTTATTATTAAAAAGATTTGTTAAGTCACTGATAAAAATATAATTAAAATTGATATTACTAATTTTTCTTTTACCCTCTGATGTAAAGACAGTTTTTCAAAAAGTCCAAAAATTTTATTTTAAAGTCAGCGTATTTCAGGTTAAAAATTTGAAAGCAGTCACACACTAATATTTTACACATGTAGAATTACCAATTGCAGTGGTTTACTGAAACAGTCCTATTTGGGCTTGGGCATGTAGTTCTTCTTTTTACTGTGATGATAATAAAATAACTTGCTTCTTAGGGACCATTTTATCATTGGGATGGATTCTTCATTTCTTCTGGGCATAATAACTTTTGACAGACAGATGGATATTTCTGCTTTCCATATATTTTAGCAATTTGCTTTATGCTTTGATTCAAACTCAGCAAACAACATAGATAAAATAGAATGGTTTCATAAGTTTCAGCATTTTACTTTGAAGTTGTCATTTGGATTTAACAGCACAGGTGAGGCAATAAGTTTCTTCATTCATATTTAGAATTCAGTTATAATATGTTTTAAATACTTTAGATTTAAACTCTTCTGATGTGCATACATTTCCTGGGACCAAATAAATGCCCAACAAAATATTTTTCTACCCCAACATATTGATGTAGAAAACTTTAAAAAATGTGTGGTTTCTGAAAAGCAATCAAGTTTATTCTCCTTCTTTCTTTTCTTTGTCTCACCCTCAAACATTCTTGTTTCAGCTTTACGTATGTACACTCTGTCTGAAATCATCACACGCATTTTGTTGTTGTTAATATTTTCTGTGAATTGACAATTTTTTTCTAAATTTATCATTGAGGCTGATACCGTAAATGATCTAGATTTCTTGATAATTACAATAACTGGTTAATGAGCCTTTGTCCTTATTCCCCCACATGTCCCACATCTTATCTCATCTCATTAATTCTTGACATTAGCCTGAACATTATATCAAACCATTAACTCTTTCAGATAAAATAAAATAAATTGATCTTAAATAATATAGATGTTTTATAAAGAAACTATAAAATTATTTAAATACAATTTTTTTTAAAAAAAAATGTATCTGTATATGTTTTTTTAAGTTTATATCTGTAGATCCATACATACTCACATATATTCAGACATATAAAACCTGCTTATTAAAAAAAGAATCTGAATGATTCAAAAAGTTATAAATTAAAATTCATGAAATAAATCAGGAAAACAGGTATTAGAATCAAATTATTATCAAAGAAAAAATATTATAATCTAGTAAATATAAATTAGCTTTAAAAGGTTAATAAGCATAGTCAGAAAAATTATTTATTGAATAGTTTATGTCTACAGACAACTATTTATATATGTCTTAAAATTCTAACTTTTATGTACAACTATTAAATCATTTAAAGTATATACTACTCTTTTTAGTAATACAAATATAGAGAGAGAAACAACTATTTCTTCCATTCTTTTGTCTGAGGCTTTTGGTACTTGGTCAGGTAGGCTTTAAACTCAATGCCCTACAGCTTCCACTCCTATAAAAAGAAAATGTGATGATTTTTTTTGTCATTTTATGCACACACTATTGCAATTTAGTCACAGGATAAATTGGAAAGTGTACAATATATATATATATATATATTACAATTATATTACAATTACTTTTTTTTCTGTAATTGGTAAGCTTTCAACATCCAACACTATCCCTGGTATAATCTTTTTTTAAAAAAACTATATTTAAATTTTTTTCTTTCATAATAAAATAAATAGTAATCATTAATAATTCACTTTTGAGAACTTCTTTTAATAATGACATTTATAAAGATGAAAACACAAAATATGGTACTTAACTGAAAGAGTCATTTAATTCATATGTGCATATAAATATTTTATGAAAAAATATGAACTGATTATATATATATATATAATTATTTGGATTTATATTTAAAATTTGATTTAAGCTATAAGAAAACATAATTTTCTTATTTTATACTTAAAAATAATTTTGCATCGAAATAATGCTTTTTTAATATAAAGTAAAAATGTAATCATTATAATTATATATAGTTTAATCCATCAATCAAATTATTCTAATGCTTAAAACAGGTTTATTTTTTCAATAAAATAAACTTTTAAAATATAACCATTTAGAAAAATTGTTGAAACTAAATAAGTACAATCTGCAGAATCATATTTGACATTGGAAACTAGAGAAAATTATTCATAAAATGATATAATATATACATGCATAGTTTTCTCAAGAATTGATGGTTAATTGTAAAAGACATTGAAAAAACCAAAGAAATACTATATCAAGTAAAAAAAACTTTGACACATTATTTTATACTAACAATGAAATATATGTTAAAACAACATACAATTGGAAGATGAAAACAAAATTTTTGATAAGATTATATACATAAATTTTTTAAAAAAAATATCAATAACAAATGAAGGTAAAAAAAATGAAGATAATGATTGAACTAATCTAAAAATGAATAATGTAGTAAGAAAATAAAAAAGGCAAATCATCATAAGTACTGATCATGCTTTTTGATATTGAAATAAGTTTTTATAAAACTAAATAAAAAATTTTAAAAAAGTGATAAATAGGAAAAATATTTATTATTATAAATACTTTAATATAAAAATATAAATAAATATTATAGACAACTATATTTGAATTAATAAATAATAATAAATTTATTTTGCATCAAATCGATTTTTGTTCAAAATGAACCTTCTCAAGATATTAGAATAAATCAAAAAGTCACGTGATTTATATTAACTTAGTATACACTTATTGTTCAAACCAAACCTTAAAAATTATTAAAATTTTCAATGTTTAATTGACGACTTACAATTCAACTTTACGGATTCTTGAAGCAAAATTCAGAAACTAGTATCCTTTAACCTTAACGATAAAATAAATTTATTATTATTTATTAATTCAAATATAGTTGTCTATAATATTTATTTATATATTTATATTAAAGTATTTTATGAAGACAACATAATGGATTTAACTCCATCATATGAAATATAGTTATAAATAAATAAAAAATAGATTCACAATTTTGATCATGCAAAACCTGATTAATAATTAAAAATATGTTTGTAATAATTTCAAAGACTTTAACAATATATATGTTTGTAATAATTTTAAAGACTTTAACAAAAAAAAAAAGATTGAGATATCAATTAAAAATAAAAAGATTAATTAACTATTCTCTTTAAAGTTATTGGCATTTTAAATAATAGACATTCGAAATATTAAAATCTATTAAATGACAGTTAAAAAATATTTAAAAGTAAAAAATAAAAAAAATAGTAAAGGAAAATAATAACTAATTTCTTTTAAATAATAAAAAGTTTTTAGAAATTAAAACTAGATTGCTTTTATGCTTAGATTCAAAATCTGAAAGATAATTATCAAAGAATAATAGAAGAATTTAATGAAAAAGTAATTTACAAAAAAAAAAAAAAATAAATAAAATAAAATAAAATGTGAGTTAGAATAACTGCAAAAAAGGGTCTAATTAAAGATGTGTAAATTTATATAAAATTATATATATAGTTGCAAAGTTCTTGTAATGTTTTGCAATGAGTCAATTCATTTTTCAAGCAAATGACTGTATTAAAAATTGACAATAAAAATAGTAGAGAAAATAAATTTTGTAGAAACATTGTTATTATAAATAAAATGTTAGCATTTAATTCAAATAAAAATAAATATTTCTCTTTGAATAAAAATAATTCTAATAAAATACCATATTTTTAATTATAAAGATATGCAAAAACCTAACACAAAATATAAATCCAAAAAACTGTAATTAGTATCATTAGGAAAAAATACATAACTAAAAATACCCATAACATAACACAAAGAATGTAGAAATTTAAAATATATATGAAAAATATTATTCACTAATTGTTGATGATTGGATGTTAGAAATTGATAATGAACTGACTGTTTTTACAGTAAGTCCTGTAGCTGTTCAATGAAAAAGATAAGCAATTTACAAACTAAAAGAATAGCAACAGAATGAAAAAAAAATTACAATATAAAAGAGAAAATAAAATGTTAAAGATAACAAAGATTAATGTTACAAAAACTAATAATCAAAAGAAATTTCATGCAAATGAAAAAAAACAATTCTACAAAAAAATTGAGCAATTATATCTCAGTAAAAAAAGTTAAATCTAATAAAATTGAGCACTCAATAACTCTCCTGTAGTCTGACAGATTTATTTGTTTTCACTAGATTTAAGCTTTCAACTTTCACTTTAATATTAAACTATTATTATTTATCAGAATATAATAAATTTGACCTCATTCAATAGATATTTTTGTTTAAAAATTAAATAAAATTTTTAAAATCACATTTGATATCTGGAATTATTTTTAAAATTATATTTTAGTAAAACAAAATGGTGTCATGTCATCAAATTTCAAGTGGAGCAAATTCAATTTGCAAAATGAATGAAATCTTTTTTGTTTCATGTTTGATTTAAAAATCTGAATGAACTTTTTTTAATAACTATTAAATCTATCAATTTATGCTTTAAAAATTTAGAATTATTAGGTAATTTTATGATATTATAACAATTTTTGAAGTGACTTCATTTCTAGAGAGTTGTGTTTTCCCACCACCACCATAATCTCTATAGTAACAATATTCAGAAGAAAATATTATTTTATATTTAAAAATAAAACATTTTTGTGAAAAATAAATTTGTAATAATATTTTGATTTCTAATAATTATTACACAATTATAATACAAATATAATCATAAACTTTCCAAAAATCAAGTACTTTCACCATCATAATATTTTCTTATGATTGTAATATTTCTTCAAAATACATTCAGTAAAATTTGTGATTGCACAATGACTACAAATGACATTCTGATTTCAGTTCCTTTGTAATACTAATTATTCAATTTTCCCTGCCATCTTTTAACTTTTTTTGGTAATGAAAATATTAAAAAATAAATAAACATAAATTTTAAAGCGGTAAAAAATGTTTCACAAAATTTTCACCAGGGGAAAAAAAGGCAAATTTAATTGCTAGAAATCACAAATGAGAGCTTGAACATGTGATAAAAGACTGAGCTAAAACTAACTCTCAAAACAAAATTCCTCATCATGTTTTTGATTAAGCAAATGCATTATTAACTCTTATAATGCATGACTTGTCTAAAAACGAGAAGATTTGATGTCACTCTAAATTGGCTACTTTTTATCACACATATACATATGATATGTCATTCGATAGAAAATCAAAAGTTCTGTAAGATGGTGCCCTCTTCAGAGTTATTTTACAAGTAAAAAATCAATAAAAATGACCATATAGGTCAAACAAAACCAAAGCACCGCCTCCTCACCAACTTTTCTTGAATCTTAATGGCTGTCCCACTTCTGTCAAAAAGGGAAATGGCTGCCAAAAAGTAAAAAGTTACGTTCGTTTTGATTTTTATTACGAAAATGATAAACGAATGTTTACAACATTTTAAACAATATTTGAATTGAATTACAAATTATTATTGATAAAATAATACTAAAAATCAAATTATTTTAGAAAAATAGTTAAGATATTACCAATAATTATTTATTTATTGCTACATATTGATCGTAATGTTAAAGTGAAAAAAAAAGATTGCGTTAGCAATCTTTTTGGTTGGTTGAATAGCGGTTACTTTTATTTCACCGCAATTGAATATTTTTTAAATTATAAATCAAATTTTATTTTTGAAAAGACTTTTGTTTGCTTTCGTAATCTGAGAATTCAGTAATATACTTTTTACAATCGAAACTAACGCATTTATATTATTAAAAGTGATCTATTTTAACAATAGATTTTGTTAAAGTTGTGAGTTGGCCAATTACAAGTTTTGATTTTTAACTCATTCGGCCAATTAAATAATAATTGTTGAAAGGGTTAAGAAATATATGAAATTCTACCATATCTTTAGTCAGTTTGAAAGAATTAATATTGCATATTGTTATGACTTCAGAAAGTAGCACACAGAGAACAAGTAAAAGTTGAATTATCTAAAACTATTAGTCAATTATAAGGATACCAGATCATTTATATCCCTTTCATTTATACTTCTTCAATTTGAAAACTTAAAATAAACAGTGAAGAAACTTATTTCCAATAATAGCAGAAAAAGAAGCCAAAGTTTTATGCAAGAATATTTAATTTACTATGTGCTCTAAATGAGATATACTTCCAAAAGCTATTAAGTAGTGTTGTAAAAATAAAACTTTTCAAAAACAAAAATATGTGCCTAACGACTCCTCATTTCATCAAACACTTACAGCAGGGGTCCCCAACCCTATGCCCACGGGCACCACGGCACCCACTGACCATTTTACGTGTTCCTGCTGCTATCCGAACACAATAAAAAATTATTTATCTGATACAAATAAATTTAATTTCTAAATTTCTTATAAATTATTGTATTATATTGTAATCAAATTGTAGGGCATACTATACTTTTACAGCATAAAAATATAAACATTAATTATATATTAAAATTTTATTTTGAAATAAATATTTTTTTGTACATTATGTGTATTACTAACAATATCCAACTATAAATTTACATGTGATGTGATGTGATGTATTTTGGCTTCTCCTTATACGAAGTCAAGAATATCTCGGCAATTATGCCTAGATAAACCTGTATATTGAAAAAATAAATGGTGCCCACCACCTGGTTGAAAAAATAAGTGGTGCCCGCTACCAGGCTGGTATTATAGAATGTGCTCTTAAGTGCAAAAGGGTTGGGGACCCCTGACTTAGAGAGTCATGACAAGTTAGTATTTTATTTTATTTCTGAAATATTCAATAAATAATCCCATATTACTATTTATTTCTATAGAATGACAGCCTGTTATAATAAATGCTTATTTATTTCTATATTATATCAATTATTATAATCCACTTAAGTTTATTAATCATCAGTTCTTTCAACTATTATTTTATAAATCTTCTTATTAAAAACATAAAAAGGAGCAAGACAAATAATCAAATATAATATAGAATTAATTTTAAATGAAATATACAAAATTATTATCATATAAGATTATAAACCATAACAATTGCAATTATCAATGTAGATTTAAATTCAGCAAAATTACACATGCAATAATAAATTATAAATATTTGTTAATAAAGCAAAGTGTGATATTTGACAGATATGTATCACAAAAACACAAAAAAGGGATACAAATACAAAATAATTACAAACAAACTCTTAATATCAACAATAAGTCAGATCATTAATCTAAGAGCAACTGAAAAACAAAAGAAAGTAAGTGATTATAAAAATTTTCAGAATCTATAAGATTGTTATTGATGACTATTGAAATTTATAAATCTACATTCTGCAATAAAAAGTGGAATAAGTCTCATCAAAAAACAAAACAAAACTAATTATGAAAGCTTTGCAAAATAATAAGTCTTTTAATAAATAAGCTCTGAAAATGACAACACAATTGTAATGTGACACTTTAAGGATTATTATACTAATGCTACTCATGGGAATTGACCTGTGATCATTGAATTAATGAATACTAAATTTAAGATAACAATTTAATTAAACTATGTTTTTCAAGATTATCATCAGTAGAAATTTTTACAATTTATAAGGATCCTTCTGATTTCTCCACTTTCTATTAAATGCAGGATTAATGAGTATTTTTCAAATATTATGTTCTATCATACTAGGTTGACTTATATGGTTATTTGCCATTGATTTAGCAGCTATGTTGGTTCGAGTATTACCTACAATTCAGTGTTCCTGATATATAGAAGTCACAAGTTCATTTCTCATGCCAGTTTCCTTACTGGTCAGGCAGAAATCCTTGGAAAAAAATAAGTCTATTTAAAACATTGTGTTATATATTAACCTATCTCTTATTATTAATAGTTTTAAAAGAAATAAAATTTAATTTTTTCTAAGAAACATTTGAATAATGTTTACATTTTCCTAAAAACCTTCAAAAATTAATCTAGATGATCAAAATATTCTAACATATAACTATAAATAAATGTTACTATCACAAAATTATAGACAAACAAATGGTGTGACAAATAGGCATTTAATGTGTAAAAAAAATCAGAATATATAAATATTTAGTAAATGACCATAAATTATAAGAAAATATTTATAAAACATAATACAATGATTATATATCATTATAAAAATATTTCAATCAATAAAGTGTTCTATCTCATAAACGGGTGCAGAAAACAAACACACATCCAATTAATCTAATTCATCATTTCGTTCTGTGCATAGTCCAGATCTATACATCTCTTCTATTTATTATCTCACCCAGAAAAGTAAATGTTCACTGACTTCTCACTTTGTTTACATTTAACATTTTAAAAGATCCTTTATTAACTTAGTCTTTTTTCTTAGCACATATCCAATCCAGTTTCTCTTTCTATCTCTAATTCCCTCAATTAATATATTTTTTCATTTAAGCTTTTCAAAATTCAATCATTTGCCATTTTATTGGTCCAAGTTAATTTTCTTCATTCATATAACTCATAATAAAAAGAATCTCCAGAAAATAATGAATAAATTTGTGGAATGATGTATAAATATGGAATGATCATTAATGTCGAGAAGATAAAGTATTTAGGGATATGAAGGGATGCAAGCATTGAAATGATTTAGATATTTGGCTAATTAGGTGAGAGATTATAAAAAAAGTAATGATGAACTTTAAAAAGACTAGCATGCATTTATTAAGAGAAAGAAAATATTTTGTGAACCTGGGAATAAAGAATTAAGAAAAAAAATAATTAGCTGCTTGTGAAACGGAAACAATAAGCAAAAAAAAAAAAAATGGAATAGATTGGAAGGCTTTGTGATATCGTCATGGGAAATTAATATTTGCGCCTTGCAAATTGACTTCCAAAGAATGCTTGTCGGTTCATTAATATAATAATATTGACATATTTATAACAAATAAACATAGGAAAAATAATATATAATTTGAAATATTATAAGCAACACTATTTTTAAATTTATTTATATTATTAATTTCAATTATAATTTCACAGTTTTTCTCAGTAAATTATTCAACAGTTGGAAAACTTTTTAACTGTTTGAAAACATTTAGAGAAAACAAAAATCCAATTATTTTGAAATAAAAGAGCAGTTCTTATTTTAATTGTTACCATTTCAATTAATTTAATTTTGTCATTTGAGTTGATAGAAATTATTGTGATTTAATGAACTGTAAAATTAAAAGTAATGAAAATACTAACACGTTTGAAGAGAAGGGAAATTAGTATTACATAACTCAAATGTTAATAAATTAAATGGCAAAAGTAAAATTAAAAAAAAACAAAAAACATTCTATATAAATACAACTATACAAAAAACTTATTGGTTTGAAAGTTGCACATATATCGATAATTATATCTAGGAACTAAATATATTAGCAATATTTTAGAATATTCTACTTTTTATATTAATTGTTATTTTACCGTATTATTTTACTTTAGGTAAATGTCTTATTCCAAAAAAAAAAAAAAAAAAGAGAAGAAATTATATACATATTGTACCAACTGATCATGCTGATGATAAATAAGACAAATGGAAAAGTATATAGAACAAATGATGGAATAAAGATATATAAAAATAGAATACCAATAGAATCTGGATGCGTTAATTTGACATTCACTTTGATTACCTATACATAATTTCATGGTTATCTATTTTCAATTCACATCATCATCAATGAAAAGAGAAACATTGTAATGGTTACTAATTAATTAAACTAGATTTACAAGAAACATAAAATGAAGTAAATCATTCAATTAACCCTCTCTACCATGATCCCTTCTCAACAGACATAATTTCTTCCTAGATAAACATCTATATAACATGGTAAATAAAACGGCAATTTCATATATTTCTTGTACATGACTGCACATTTCATAAGCTACTACATCCATATATGTATTTTCTTCAATATGGGGGGGAGTAAAATCTATCTTTATCCCCCACAAAAAACCATTTAAACCCTTACTATTATAATTTAACCAACTATATTAATAATAAATTTATTTTTTTGTTGGGGGGAAAAAAATTTTTTTTAAAAATTTTTTTAAATCAAAAAAAAAAAATAAAATTTTTTTTTTATAATTTTTTTTTTTTTTTTTTTTTAAAAATTTTTTTTTTTTCATTCTTTTTTATCCACTTTCTTTGATCAGGGTTTTTGTTTTAGAATAGAATGTTTTGTGAGAGTTTAAGAACCAATCACAAATAATGTTTTCTTTGTTTAGGTTTAAATGGTTTTTTTTATTTTTATTGTAAAATAAGTCGGAAGAGGTTACAAAAAAATAAAGAAGTTAGAAGTTAAATGGAGTGTCAACAGATATTATATAAATAACATAGTCTCAGATGTCATTGTTAAAGCCTTGACAAATTTACTAAACTGTAACATCTAATGAAATATGTACTCTGCTCTAAAATGATATTTAAGCAATTTAAACCTTTGTGAAATGCTTTGTTCAACAAACTCAGATTCTATTTTGTTTTTTTATTTTTGGATTTTTTGTTAGTTGTGTTTTATTAATGAAAAAAACAACAACTTATTTTTATTTATTTTCCAATTTATTACAAATTTCATTAAAAATGCAGTAAAAATAAAAAAAAAAAACTAAATATAAGAAATAAAATATTAAAACTTTACCAATAAAAAAAATATTTATAAAGAATAACAAAGAGAATTAAGCAAAAACAAAATAATTATTTCCCCCCTTCTAGCTAAAAAAATCTATTTTAACAAGAAAAAGAATTTATTCTCAATATATCTTTATATATAAGACATATTTCATTAAAACAAATTCAAAAAATAAAATCTGTCTTTAAAAGAATAAAAAACAACTTACAACTATGAAACACACAAAATAAAAGAAGCAAGTTACTGATAGGAGTTTTGTTTTGCCATCAATAAGCTGCCATTTGATTAATTTTCTATAGAAGTCCTAATATATACAACTAATATCTATCTCAAAACTAATGATTAAAAAATAAATATTTAATAATTTTACAAAAAATAAATGATAAACAAATAAGCATTATATATATATATATTGTGCCCTTTTGTATGGGTCACCATCTAATTTTTGTGCTAATCTATTAAAAATTTTAAATTTAAGATATATTTGAATATGTGATGTTGATTTTGCTTATGGTAATATTTCAAAAGATTTAATGAAAGCAATCTATGAGTATTTGATATGTAAAATTGTGCTGATATTGAGAGAGACATTTTAAATGATGATGATTATAATATATAGTTGGGAAAAATGGCCATAATCAATACTGCATGAATATATTTAATAAATAGGTATTTAAAGCTAAAAGTATTTAAAAGACAAGTAAAATTAAATGCATATGTTTATTGTTGATAAAATAATATTATAAAAGAATATAAATATTTTAATTATTGTAAGTACTTAAATAGAAGATTAATATTTGATTTTAATAATATCGAATTATTGATTTAAAATCTGTTATAATATCTTATTTATTTTAAAAATATTTATTTTAAAAAATGCAATTGTTAGTTTATTTTTAGACGATGGCAAGCGTTTCTTGTGTTATAAAAAAAAAACAGATGTTAGTTATACACACACATGCGTGGTAGTTGTCTAATAAAGTTGCATAACTATTTTAAAAAAATCATGTTGTAAAATTTATAAATAATACGTGAGTTATCACGAGATAAAAATAAAGATAAATCAATGTAGAATATTAAATCTGATTTTAAAATATTGTTTTAAAAATATAACGTATAAAAAAGACTTAGTGTATTTTAAATAGTCTTATAAAAGTTAAAATTAAAATCAAGTAGAATAATATATTTTTTTTAAAAGTGTTTAATAGATTTAAATAAACGATAAGAATTATTTAAAAATGTAATAATAATATATTAAATATTAAATAAGTCATTATTTATTTTTAATTTTGTGTTGTTGGTAAATATGTAAATAAGCCAGCAAAGTTGATTGTTTAATCTACCAATCAAATGGGAAGTTTCTTCCGGTATAAAAGCTCAGTTCAATTGTTAGGAGAGGACTTCGTGATTGAATTTTCAAGTTAATTGTGCTATTAGAAAAATAGCTAAGTAAATTTATAGACGCTCTAAAATCATTTTTTAAAAATTACAAGAGTGTCGTTATAAATAATCTCTAAAAGTTTTAAAATGATAGATATGCAGTGTTAATTTAATTTTTCCCAATCAGCCGTCTCTAAATTGAAGCTCAATTTGCAAACAAATGGTCATGGAAACATCATATATAGTGAAAATATATCGGAAACTTTACCCTAGAAATATGACAAACGCTGGATTAGTTCAGAAAATTACGAGATGGAGAAAAGTAGTATTTTGGACAGTATATAATTTTAAAAGCTAATTAATAGTGAATATTAGAAAATAGATATTTTAGAGAATAAAATACTTCTTATGAAGAAAGTATTTTTGCAAGCTATAAATTTTAAAAAAATATATCTTAAGTAAAGATATTAAAAATGAAAGTAGTTTTATAAATACTTGCCTTGTTAAGTCTTTATGTTTAAAAGACTGAATGTTGATGATTTTAAAGGCAAATCAATTGAAATATAATTAGCTAAAAATCTTAATATAATAAAATTATTATATTGAAATAATTTAAACGCAGGTCGTTTATAAATAAAGGAGCTTATTCTTACCTAGATATGTTGATAAGAAATGCGCAAGTGATACGTGGACGTCCAAGTTAATTTAAAAATAATTAAATGATAATTTTTCATAAACTATAGACTAAATTAAAATAATAACTTTTGAATAATATTTTTAAAAGAACTAAACCAGGATCCTATAAACTATTTTAATTTTATTTTATTTTCTTGTGGGAACTTATTTTTAAAAAAAGAACATTTTCGTTTTCATAAACTTTTAAAAAAAAACACGTGATGGACCGGAAACAGGAAATGGTGTGCTAGTGAATATGTGCCTAGGATTTTAAAAAACTTTATGGTGGAAAAGAAAACATCGATGGAGTCATGTAATATAAATTTTGTTTTATTTATCTAATATAAAAGTTAAATAATATTAATCTATTAAAAATAAGATAGGTACATTTCTTAAAATTAATAACTAAAGTAATATAATAATTAATTGCATAAGTTTATCTTATAATTAATATAAAACGTAATATGTTAAAGAATGATTGTAAGTATAAATGTAATTTATTCTATGAAGCTGTAATTCCGAAGAATATTGGAAGATGGACTGTACATTAGGACATTATTGATGGTAAAAATTGTATAATAATAATAATTTTGATGTATTTAATATGTTTTTCTTTAGATCAACCGAATGATATGTTAGTGTTGAATGGATGTATGAATATTTTAAAAATACACACACATTATATTAGCAGTAACAGTTTTATTTAAATATGCATAATTTGAATTTATGATATAAATATGATACAACATTACATAAAAAGCTTAGAAATAATTATATGATTCTTTCGTAAATAAATTTTGATTTTTATTTTTTATTATTATTATGTTGGAGTATTAAAATTATATTTATTATTCATATCGGTAATTATTTTATTTAAAAGTTAGGAAGAGATTTCAAAGTTTATATTTTATTATATTTTATTGGATAAATTAAGTTAAGTTTTATATAGAAGTTTATGTTTGAGTTAAAGGTTTACTGAATATGATGAGGTATAAATAGTTTTGGAATAATTAGTATTTATGTAAAGTAGATGATTGTTTTTCCGGAAAATTTAAATAAGTTTTAAAGGATGTTTTGTAGATAGAAATTTATTAGGAAGGAGTAGTATAACACATGGATTAAAGTAATAATTTCACACAGAAAAGAATCATAAAATTTATCTAATATAGTGCTTTATGAATTTGAAATTGATGAATAATTTAAATATTATTATTTTAACAGTACATATATGTAATGCATATTTAATAAAAACATATAGCATGAATTGCATTAAGTGAAATATAAAAGTATAATCAATTATTTGTTATTACATTACAAGGATACATTAGTTTCTATATTATGCTATTAAAGTAATGCTGATAATAAAGTAAACACATACTAGTACATTATAAAATGAATAATAGCAATACTTAAGTGATGTAGCAATTTAATTAATAAAGTTTAATTGTTTACATATGCTACATAAAGATTATTTACATAAATTTTTCTATGTAATAATTGAAGTTCACTGATATTTATTTAAAGTCTGAGTTTTGAAAACATACTTTAATGTTATTAATACAGCATTTAAAGAATGTATAATTACTTATAGGAGTATGAGTTAATAACAGTGTAAACATTTTTTGTATTATTATTTTCTTAATTTTATTTTCTTTGTTTTCATAAGTTGAACTGTAAATATTGTAAATAAATTCTTAATCAAAGTTAATGTAAATAAATTTGTTTAATTTGTTTTAAAAGTGTGTCGAGTTCATTATTTTGCACCACAGCATTTGACAGCAGATAATTTGAACAAACATAATATTTGCACAATGTGAATTTATTAATATTATTTTAGAAATAAATACAATATTTTCCTGATTATCATTTATGAGAATTGATTAACATTATTACATCATATTACAATGGTCATAGAGTAATTATCATGCATAATATAAGAGTACAATATTATTTATTGCCACAGATTAATAAATTGTAAGATTTTGATCTATTCCAAAATTAAGATACTATATGAAGATAAAAGATATACACATGATTATTTATTTATTTAATGATTGATGATATAACCAAAATAAATAAGACTAAGTTATACCCTAGGATTAGTATTGAGTATTATTATTATTAGTATAAGTTAGGTGTATTTAGGTTTGATATAAAATCCCATATCATACTTATTTACATGAGTTATCATTACTTTAAGATAATTAGAAGAACCTGAGATTATTTAATTATATTTTAAAAATTAAAAGTTAAGATTTATTTATTTTATTACATTTAAAGATAGTTTATTTTATTTAAAAGCCATAAGAATGCTGTAGAGGTAGTAGTAAGTTAATAAGGAGGTGACAGTATTCTTATGCCATTGAGACAATGTCTTGGAAGATATTGACTCAATGTAAATCTACTTATTACTTTGTAACTTTACTTCACAGTCTCATGATTTTGATAAATACTTATTTAATTAGTACATACTATAGAAATATATTGATTTTGATAATTGATAATAAATTTAATTAGAATATGATAATATAAAAGTATATTAAAGATAGATATGCAAATTTTAATTAAGCATTATAATTTAATTGAGCTAGTCGTATTTTCAAATTATATTATACATCAAGAAGTAAGGGTACAATATATATAACATATATATATATATAT
>JAQFVV010014382.1:2500-38635 GCA_028023455.1 Epiperipatus broadwayi
TCTTCTTCTTCTTCTTCTTCTTCTTCTTCTTCTTCTTCTTCTTCTTCTTCTTCTTCTTCTTCTTCTTCTTCTTCTTCTTCTTCTTCTTCTTCTTCTTCTTCTTCTTCTTCTTCTTCTTCTTCTTCTTCTTCTTCTTCTTCTTCTTCTTCTTCTTCTTCTTCTTCTTCTTCTTCTTCTTCTTCTTCTTCTTCTTCTTCTTCTTCTTCTTCTTCTTCTTCTTCTTCTTCTTCTTCTTCTTCTTCTTCTTCTTCTTCTTCTTCTTCTTCTTCTTCTTCTTCTTCTTCTTCTTCTTCTTCTTCTTCTTCTTCTTCTTCTTCTTCTTCTTCTTCTTCTTCTTCTTCTTCTTCTTCTTCTTCTTCTTCTTCTTCTTCTTCTTCTTCTTCTTCTTCTTCTTCTTCTTCTTCTTCTTCTTCTTCTTCTTCTTCTTCTTCTTCTTCTTCTTCTTCTTCTTCTTCTTCTTCTTCTTCTTCTTCTTCTTATTATTATTATTATTATTATTATTATTAACAACAACAACAACAGTAGCAGCAACAACAACAATTTGTTGAAGCATTAACAAATATAGCCATACCGAGAGCCTTAATATAGTTAATCACCAATCTTCTATTAAGTGGAGAAATACATATTATACTAATGGAAAGAACTCACCCTCTTTTGTACGTTACTGTTCAATTCCACAAGGTTCTCCACTAAGTGCTTGTTTTTTTTATTATCTATGTTAACCCCCTACTGAATATGATAGAAAAAGAATTATCGGGCATATACATACCTGGTTTAAAAGCAAACATGATGTCTCAGTTTTTTAACCTCTAAAAAACAGATCCCAACTCTATTAAAAATTCTTAATTTATACTCTAACAAATATAAGTTGGAGTTTAACATGGATAAATCCTGTGCTTGGTTAATATATACAAGACAATTTAACACACAACATTTTAATGAAAAACCTAGCTCTTTTGTGGGATTCCCCTTTTATTTGGACATCCTAGAAATGCGTTGACAAATACAAGACAAAATTAAAAAAATATAATTGATTCATTTTCAAAATTTTATTTTTCATTGTAATTGAAAGTATTCCTGTTTAATCTGTTAATTATTACTCAAATCACTTACTATTTTTCAATAATACTATACACTAAATCTTTTACTAGTAAAATAAATTCACTATGTAGAAAGTTGCTGTGGAGAAAAAAGATTGTTTCAATTTCACTAAAACATATTCTAGCTCCTCTAATACAAAATGGTTTGGGATTATATTCAATAAATATTTTTATTCAAAAGACATTAAATCTTATTTCTGCTTGTGTACCTTTATTCCCATATATGAAATGTTTTTCAACATTACCTCAACAAGTAAGCCGCCACCAGTCAATGGATATTGGAAAATCTTACTTATATTAATTCTCAACATCCCAAAATTTTCTTATTCACCACCTCAAGATAAATTTAAATATTGGGATATATACCAGATAATTTATCCTCCCATTGTATTAAATGATAAAAGACCAATTCTAAACATTAACAATAAACAACTAATCTGCAAATTCAAATTCTGATCATTAGAACCTAAATATCATGATTTTTTGATCAAATTAAATTTTGAAGCACTATCAACATTACACTTTTATAAATACAGAAGTCATATGCTGGTTATATCGTAGAGAGACTGAGACTCAAGAACATTTTCTTTTTACCTGCCCTGCATTTGATAATATTCATACATCTATACCATCATTGTAATAACAAATAAATTTTAACATTTAAACTCTTTTACACTCATTTGTTAAAGATAGCTACCCACATATTCAAGCATGTAATTTTACATTATTTTCACTATTGTGAACAAGATGCTCCTTCATGTATAGTAATAATCCAAGAAGACATCCAAATACATTCTGGAATAAAATGGAACTACTCCACTTAAGGGATGAAAAAATTATATCCCAAGAGATGTACACAGTTACTTGGTCCATAATGCAACAACGCTCAACATTATAGCATGAAAAGAGACTAATAAAAGAGAAAACTAAAAGCCTTGTCATTATATAAAACTGATTGCATGTCTATAAATTATAGAAAAATGTAAACTCAAATTTATAAACCACATGCACATCCTTTGTTTTTTTCCCCCATATTACAAATTTCAATTTGTTTCTGTTAACTTCAATTTCTCTGCATGTGGTAAAATAGTTTTAATGTAACCTTTTTCTTGTTATATGCAATAAAATCCTTTTGAAAATTAATAATAATCATAATAATAGTAGTAGTATGTGTAGTTGTAATAGTAGTGGTGATGGAGGTGGAGGTCATGACAGCTAACTGACCTTGATTTAATCAGTGTCTGCAGACTTCACAGATAATTGCCACACTCCCATGAAAACCATTAGTCCACTACATATGTTACCCAAGAAATCCAACCACATAAAACTAAATCTGGTTTGCATGTGTAAATATAGCAATCCAGAGCATGTAAAATTTGTGTAATCTTGTGTAAATCAATAAGTCAACTTTTACATACATAAATCTACATCTATGGATTGCTTATGTAACCACAGCAATCCAAACTATGTAAAATCCATGTTATTAACTCACAACATGTAAAAATTTCTATAATCTCATGTAAATCAACTTTTATGTACATGCCTCCTACAATTGCAGATTTCTATTGAGATGGTATTTTATGCCATTTCATATATATATATATGGGTATCAGTGATGAAGCATGACCTTTTTAGGAGCGGTAGCATACTTTTTTTTAATAATGTTTTTATTTTACTTGCCACAATAATTTTTATGTAATGGTGCCTAATATATATATATATATATTGCACACCTAGAAAAATCTGAAATTATTTTATCTGTAAATCGGAGTATATATTATCAATATATTTTTATCTTTCAAATCCTTTTAACATTCTCAAATTTAACTGTAAATTAAATCTTAGCATTGTTTGAACTTCTTATAATCAATGACAGTGCGTTAGTCAAATTCATTCTCTGCATATATAAAAACAATTCAACTGTTGGTAAAAAAAAATTGAAAGTCAGCAGTAATTCCATACAAAAAATAATGAATTTGAATTGCTCATTCTAATCAGACTGCTTAGTTTAAATATAGGTAAAACATTATCACTATATTTTTATCTTCCAAATCCTTTTAACATTCTTAAAAGTTTTAACTGTAAATTAGATCTTAGCATTGTTTGAACTTTTTATAATCAATGAGATTCTCTACATATATAAAAACAATTCAACTGTCAATAAAAAAAATTGAAAGTCAACAGTAATTCCATACAAAAAATAATGAATTTGAATTGCTCATTCTAATCAGACTGTGATTAGTTTAAATATAGATAATACTTTATCAATATATTTTTATCTTCCAAATCCTTTTAACATTCTTAAAAGTTTTAACTGTAAATTAGATCTTAGCATTGCTTGAACTTTTTATAATTAACCGAGAATACGTTAGTCAAATTCATTCTTTGTGTATATAAAAACAATTCAGCTGTTGGTAAAAAAAATTGAAAGTGAATTTTTTAAATTGAATTTTAATTAAAGCTTTTGAAAGTTTTAGTGAATTTTTCTATGGATGTACTCATTCCATTCAATACATGGATGCTTCATTACATGCATTTTATTTTTTATAAAAGTGCAAAGTTATTAGATTATTTTAAAATAATAATTTTTGAAATCTTTTTTAAAGTATTTTTTTTTTTTTTTGCATTTATCTCAAAGAAATCAGGATTTCTTCATTTTATTTATTTGTTTAAATCCATTATAATTCAAGATAAAATTAGATCTTGAGATTTGTTTTCATTAAAAGTTTTTTTAAAATTGTAATTCTTGGAAAGATGTGAGTTGGGGGGGGGGGTACATTATAGAATTTTGCAATTAACCATTGTTGAAACTCATGATACTAAAAGTATTGGTAATTAAAGATATTGTTAGAGTCAATCTATTATGCTAATTGAATCAGAACTTTTAGAACAATTAAAATGGCAATGACAATAAAAGGACAAATTAGCCATGTAAAAATGTGTCTAAAAATAAACCACTCGGTGTGAATCCTGTTCGTAAAAAAATGTATAAATTACAGAATTTACTTTTGTTATACTAGATTGGAAAAAGATTGGACAAAGCTTGGAAACAGATTGGAAGTACATTGAAAAATATAATATTAACCAGTGCCAAGAAAATGTTCTTCGGCTAGTGGGCATTGAAAACTTTCCCCTTGGGGAAATATGTTTCATACCCACACCTGGAGCTACCCGTGCAATCACCAATTAAGGGAAGAATGGATTAAACAATCTAGGCAAGGTTATAAAAAAGCCAATAGACCAAACAAAGGATTCACACCAGCAGTGTCAAGAAAAATCTTATAAGGACATTACCCATATGAAGAAAATGAAAACGCTGATCGATCAGGGTAACTATGAACTTTTCTTAAAGAACTTTTATTCTGATTGGTGTAATAGAATTTTAGACTCCATTAACTTAGTTGTATAAAAAAGTTTCAACTGTGGGGTTTTTAAGAGGGATTATTATTTTTAGTTATTATGGATGAATTGAAAAAGGGGGGTATAGTTTTATTTTACTAACTTTTTATTAATTAAAATTTTGAATAATCTTAATTCATCTATTATGTTCAAAGTGTGTATAGTTTTAAGTTCTAAAAAGAATGTTAACTGCTCGATCTAGAAAGTCATACAAGGAGAGGGAGAGTAAAAGGCCAGTTAAGTGTTCCAACAATAAGCAAACAGAGGAATCTTATATTGGAAATTGGGGTTCGTAAAAAGAGATGTTTGATGACTGCAAGCAAACATTGGACACTTGTGCCTTCCCTTAAGAGTTTGAATATAATTATTAATCATGAAATGTAAAGGGTTTGAATGGGGCAAGATACTGCTCATTCTTATTAGTAAGTTGACCTTTAGTCACATCTATTTGGACAAGCATCCAGAATAAACCTGGATCACTGTCATTCGTAGACCTTGTGCAGCACGTGTTCCCTTGGAAAAAAGATATTAAATGCCTTTAATAAGGGATTGTATTTATTAAAAACGAAAAATGAATGGAAATAAGATTTATGTTTGTCTTTCTTCTTACATTTCAGATTGAGTCAGTTGGAGTGCTCGGAAAAAGGGGATTCAGAAAAGCAATTAGTATTAAAAAGAATATAATCAATATTTAAATTATACTCAAGTGCTTCTGTGTTTTAATTTTTTTTATAATGTTAATAATTAAGTGCCCATTTGGTTTAAATAAAGTATAATTAGTAGTTCCACATTACATTACATCTTAAAATCAATTAGGTGACTGCTCTATGTAAATAATTTATTACTACGATCGTTGAAAATTCTTTTTGATCTAGTGTTAGGTTATATGTGTAGTGATGCTCTCATACCAGTCATCGTAATTTTGGTAATCTTAAAAAAATTGTGGATAGAGTGTTAATTTATAGTGGCACACTATGTATATCACAGCAATCCAAGCTATGTAAAACCCTTATAACTAATCCACAACATGGAAAAAATTGTGTAAATAAATAAAGCAACTTTTATATATGTAAGCCTCCAACTGCGGATTGTCCATGTAAACACAGCAATCTAAGCTTCGTAAAACCCTTGTAACTTTCTAAGATAAATAAAGCTTGTCATTAAAACATAACAACAACAACTGCTGCTGCTGCTACTGCTATTATTATTTTGTTAACTAGTTGAGCTTTCTTTTAAAGATAAATTTTCATTTTTGTACTTAAATTATTAAAATAAATGAAATTCCAATTTAATAAAATAATGATAATTTATTTACAATTATTAGTAATAAATAAATCAAAAAAGAATATATGTTATTATGGAAATAAAATTTAATGTTGTGTATTATGATGTGTGTTTAAACCAATAAGTGGTGTTGGACATGATATTTAGTCCAAAATCAAAGGAAAATATTTATAAACTAATTTTGTTAAACAAATATAAAATTATAATATAGATCTAACTTGTTATAGTTTATCTACCATAAAGATATTTGACAGACCTAAACAAATTGTTAAGTAATTATTATTGTAATAAAATTTAGAAAACCATTGCAATTTTACTTAGATTATAGTATATATCTAAACATTTGTTCTCATACAAACATATACCAATATAATAATAAATTTTAAAAAAATTAAATGACCTGTACAATGATAAATGTTTGTCATCCATAGGTCCTATTAGTAGACCTTTCATGAAATTCAAATAAATTCTTCTAAAATATCTAATGGTTATAAAGCAGCAGTCACACAAAAAAAATATTGTTTGAAGTTTATTCCATTGAACTGTCAAATATGAATTTTCAGCAAAGCATTAGGGCACATTAATCCTTTTGAGTAATTGCTACTGTATTATATATTATCTTTTATATTTTTGTAGTTTTAATTTTATTAACACATATAGATAAATAAAGTATTAATGTCCATAGATGGTTTATCCAATATTTCTACTATTATAATTTTCACTTGAAGGTAATTATCATTTTATCCACTAGGGCATTTAATACTCTTTAGGCACTATATGGTATAAACACAATATAGGTTTAAAGTTAAGACTTTATCAAGATTTTATAATTTAAAAATGATCCCACTAGATGGTAATAAAGGTGTAATGTCACAATATAGAAGGTCAAAATTTTTAACATTTCTCAAAAATAATAGTTTTATTTTAATAAATTGCTATCATTCAGATTCTTGTTAAATTATTAATTTATCTTTTATAGATTAGATATATATCGTATCTTCTGCCTGCTTTCATTGTAAACATATATGGGGAAAATCTATTCTTTAGATTTATTTATTTCTACCCCTTTTGTTTAGTCTCTATCACTCTCTTTGAAGGCTTCCAGTCCTTCAGGTGGAGATAATAATATCACTGGTAGCAAGCTATCAATAATACCAACTCTCTGCAACTATATTATAACACTGGCCATCCAAGCACTTTATTTATTTTAAGGAAAAAATCTTTAGTCACCAATTAATTACTATGTAACTAATGTGCTTGCTCAACCAGCTACGAATTTAGTACCTGACTTCCCCCCAGCTAGCTCATCGGACTCTAACTATTCCCA
Organism: Epiperipatus broadwayi; assembly: GCA_028023455.1. Taxonomy (NCBI): domain Eukaryota; kingdom Metazoa; phylum Onychophora; class Udeonychophora; order Euonychophora; family Peripatidae; genus Epiperipatus; species Epiperipatus broadwayi. Next base: position 9,611 of record JAQFVV010014382.1, read on the forward strand.
ATTCTCCTCCTACACTATGAATCTCTAATTTTCAACATTTATATCACAAATATTTGATTAATAGAATACTTATGCATTATTTAATTATTCATATAAATCCCTCTCTTACTTTTAACATTACCTCAAATTATCTACCTAATGATGATTAAAATATTTTATATCCGGCTTTCTTTCTTTAAATGCTCACTCTTGCCTTATAATATAAATGCGTACACACATTCTATTAAAGAATACATTTTAATAAGTTTCAAATCACATGCATATACATTTAAATAATAAATAAAATAAACACATATTTAATCATATGACACACACACACAATTAATGAGATATTTGATTTCAAAGTCTTATTATGAAAGCTAATGCATGTAGTTATATCATGGAAATTAATAGTTCTATACTTGATTAAATCTAATTTGAGATGTTTAAAAGTTTCTCTCACTTATTTATGGCTATGAATCAAGATTTTGACGACAAAAAAATCAATGATTTAACTAGGATTTGAACATTTTCATACGCGAATAAGGCAACGTAGCTTTCTACTGATTCACCTGATTGCAACCGGTTGGTATTGATTCCTTGTGGGCCTTTTGTATTTATTTTATGATGGGCAGGTGAATTACTTGTGGATCTTGGCAAGGACACTCTGATGATTTCCAGTTTTCACACGAACATGATTTCTCCCTCGAACTAACTGCTGATGCTACTGCAGAGAAGATTCAGGCCGGCCGCATGATCCAATGGGTTCAGCCAAGCATTCTATATGATAGGACATTCATTTTTAGTTATTTCAATATTTTTAGGATTAAATTTTGATGATTTCTGATTTGGTGAGACCAGTTTTCCCATTGAAAAGTGATTGCAGGAGTACAAACTGATGATTAGAATAGAGAAAACAGATGTGTCTAAGGTAGCAGACTATGAATGTACAAATGAATATATATTCAGTTGAGAAAATACAAAAATTTTGGATAAAGAGGACAAGGTACAAAGAAGAAAATTCAAAAAAGCTGCTCACATGACAATGGTGAATAATGCCAAATTACTAATCAACTTTGCTCTTAGGAAAAAAGTGGAGAAATCAGGAGGAACTTCATAGATAAGTATATGAAATTTCTACTGGCTGTTGCCTTTGGCAGGATGGCTCAATTGATAAGTGTGTTACTTAAAATACAATATTCATGACTTTAAGGGTCAAGGTTTAATTCCCATGCTAGTACTGACACTGGGAGGCCAGCAACATTGTCAAAGAAGAGAGGAGAATAATACCTCTTGAGACCTTGTGCATATACTAACTTCTGAGCTATTATTAATAGTTTAATGTAATTGGATATTTAAATAAAGTTTCATTTTTCTAAAGACATTCAGTAGATAATATTAGATGATGAAAATAGTCCCAATATATAAATACAACTAAAATACCATCATCACAAACCTTCAGGAAAACACTAAGTATTCAGTATCAAATTTTAATCACTATGAAAAATTATTTCTAAACTGCCCCCAATAGAAAACCATTTAACTTTCTTATGTAAATGTAAATCTGGAATGATAACTCCTAAGGGTTTTCAATTAAAACCTCCAATTCACTCCCAGAGAGCTGAGAAAATTATTCAGAGAATAAGTGAAGCACTGTTAAAAGAAAGGATAAATGTTCAAATGTTTGCCAAGTATCAAACCTTGCATTTCATTAATGATGTAGAATATTTTTGAAGACTTCATGAGTTTCTCAAGCAGTAAGAAAATCATATTCTATATTACACGGAAAAATAAAAGAATGTCAAAAGAAAAAACATGCACACCTACATGGACATATCAAAAAGTCATAATGTACCAAGCAGTATGCCAGCTTTATCTGTTAAAAATCTAAGTTCTGAATATATAATAGATACTGAAATTTCTGTTCTGGAAAAAGAATTAAACTTTGTCATCACACCATCTAATATCTCTTTATTAGTTATAATGGCAGACACTGAAGAAAAAAATTGCCTTTAGAAAAGAAGCAGAATTACACTGGAGAATAAAAAGAACCCTCGAGAAGCAACAAAAATTGAAGTCAAACATATCCTATGATGAGAGGAAAGCAATTAAATCTTTCAAAGTAGATAAATCTATAATTATTCTCCCTGCTCACAAAGACAATGCAACAGTTATAATGGATATAACTGATTATGACAATAAAATACAGGCACATACAAAAAAAGTGGCAAAAAGTTCTATACCAAGTAACTAGACGAAGTTATAAGCATTATTCAGCATCACAGGCACTTCAGTGATTCATAAAAAAGTAAACTAACATTGTATTTTAATAAAATTACTCACCTTTATGATCTACCTAAAATCCATAAGGATCATGTTCCATTAAGACCTATTGTTCGTTCTAGAAATTCATCTTGCCAAAGTTTGTCAAGATTTCTTCTCAAAGTTCTTAGTCCTTATACAAGTACAAGACCCAGTCCTTTGTCAGGGATTCCAGACACTTAATAGAATTAATCAAGAACATGAAAATTGAAAGAACTGACATGCTAGTAAGCTTTGATGTGAAAAGTTTATTCACAAATGTATCATGTGAAGAAGCATTGTCTATTGTGAACAAAGATTAAATGATAATAATAGCTTACAAATGAGAACAACTCTTCTTATTGATAGTATAATGGAACTATTAACATTGTGCATAAAAACAATCTACTTTCAATATAATACAGAATTCTTCCAACAAAATCAAGGAATGGCTATGGGCTCACCATTGTCACCCCTGATTAGCAATATTTACATGGAAGAACTTAAAACCACAGCCATAAAGACTACTCCATATCCCATCTAAAGTTTGGATTTGCTATGTTTGATGATATATTTATTGTATGGGTACATACTTGTGCGCTACTAAAACTTTCTGAAACACATCAGCAACATAGAGTAAGAACAAGAATAAAAATTGGCATTCTTAGATGTTCTTGTGACAAGACTCCCTCATGGCAAAATCAAAACTACAGTTTCAGAAAATCTATACATATAGAAAAATACTTAGCATATTCATTCAATCACACCCAAAACATAAAACATGGAATTATATTATTGCTTTGGAACAGAGCAAAAGAAGTTTGTTCAGAAACTAGTGATTTTGAAAAAGAAAAGATTGATATAGAATAAACTCTTATGATAAATGGTTATCATCAGCTATTTTTAAGAAAACCTTAAATAGACAACAAAAAGAACCATCAAAGAAAAAATAATTATTGGTACTGTAGTGTACCCATACATGCCAAAAATAGCAGACAAATTAAGGAAAATCTGCAATCAGCATAACATGAAAACAGTCTTCCAGAGCCATACCACATTATAAAGAATTCTAATATCAACAAAGCCTAAACTTGAAATGCTGAAAAGCAAAAAATGCACCTATAAAAAACCATGTGAATGGGAAAGAATGTGTATTGGTGAGACCAGTTGCCTCATTGAAAAGTGATTGCAACAGCACAAACTGATGATTATAAGAGAGAAAGCAGATGTGTCTAAGTTAGAAGGCCATTATATGTTCAATTGGGAAAATACAAAAATATTGGATAGAGAGGAAAAGCTACAAAGAAGAAAATTCAAAGAAGCTGCTTACTTGCCAATGGCGACTAACCCCATAAATCAAGCTAATGTGGCTATACATAATGTATGGACACCACTAGTCAACTTTATTTTTGGGGGGAAAAGTGGAGAAATCAGGAGGAACCTTATAGATAAGTATATGAAATTTCTACTGACTTGCCTTTGGCAGGATGGCTCAGTTGGTTAGAGTATTACCTTAAAATTTAAATATTCAAGAATTTAGGGGTCCAGATTCAATTCCCATGCTAGTACTGTCACTGGTCAGGCCAGCAACACCCGAAGAAGAGAGAAGAAGAATATATCTTGAAATGTGCTTATTCTAACCTGTATGCTATTACTAACAGTTGAATGTAATAGGAACTTTAAATAAAGTTTAATTTTTTTATATAATATTAGATGTTGGATATAGTCCAATATATAAATACAACTAAATATCATCATCACAAACCTTCAAGAAAACATTGTGATAAATTTTCAAATCAAGTTAACATTGTATAATTCCCACTTCTATATCTCCACTTATAGAAGATTAATTCATTAATGAACTGTTTGCTGAGAAACTTCACATCATGGCTTTTAATTAAATTCAACATTTAATGAGAATTTATGATGGTCATAAAAGGTATATGAAATAGTATTTCAAAACTTTTTAATACTATCTTTGTTCAAGTTTTCAAAAATATATTTTTATTCAGGGACTTCAGTACCCTAACATTCTTGTTGATTCATTACAATCAGAATAACAATTTATAAATTAAAAAGAAAATCAAGGTTATGTGTGATTTTTTTAAAAAAATCTCTTAATTAGTCTAAGTTACTATGACATAAAGATTTTTTTATATACTAATGAATTGAGAAGTATGAATATGCAGACATGCTATTTTTTGTAGTTCATGATTTTTTTTTTAATAGGTTTTAAGACTAACAAATTTCTTAGGAAAATAGCATTGTTTTTTTTTTTAAATTCCGTTAAATCATATTGACTTTCTAAAGTCTTCGTGCATGCTGTTCCAGTAATCAAAATATATTTGAAAGCTAAATTTATTTATTTTTTATATATATATGATGTTATTTACATTACTTTTCTCATGAAAGGAGTCATTATTTTTATAGTAATATCATAAAGACTAGCATAGAATCTTTTAAACAAAGGTAAAACTCTCCATACAGTAGTGTGCTAGTATGAGATGGTGATCATGTGATAGAATATTTTAACTTAATTTCAAAACTAATTGCTCAGTTTTAAATTTAGTAAGGTTGGTAAAATAAAATCAGCTATTTTTGTAGTTAATTATGTAGATTTAGTTGATAATTATTTAATTTAAACCAAGTATGGGCAATCTTCTTGCAGGCTAGTCTCTTATAATTTTTTGTATAGCATGCTTAATGTTAAAAATAATTTAAAACTCTGTGTGCTATAAATTAAGTCAATTTATTCATACTGAATTAATATAATTTACACATGTGTATGAAAGTATATTAATAAATATAATTTTTGATTTATATGCAGTTAATTTTTTTTTTAATAATATTTTTCATTTTTATGTTAAAAGTTTAAAGTAGGCGTGTTTGTGTAACTATGAGAACATAATTTATAAAATGAAATTTAAAATAAAATTATATGGATTATATAGTATATAAAAGAAGAGAGAGAAAATTGAGAAAAAATAAAGAAGTATTGAAAAAAGTTAAAGAAGTGAATTATTATAAACATTTAAAAATTTTTTTGACCCAATGTATGATAAACAATATCTTATGAGTCCTAAAAAGCTCGAAAAATATTGTCTGCGCCTATTCCAAATAAGCTTCTCATGACATTTTCAGATTTTCATTAGGAATAATAATTCATTCTGTTTTACTCTAGAGCTATCTTTTTGTAAGTTTGATTGAAAAAATCCCCAGGCAAATTTATGATCTTTCCCCTTCCTTAGATCCCTCATAGCCAAAAAATAGTTTGGTAACTGACATTGTTCTATCTAATATTCATTCATTACTCATGTGTTCAATAGATGGCTCTGGAGTATAGTAAATAAGATGAATTATTGTTCATAATGCAACTACTTCATACAAAAACATTAATTAATCTTCTCAATTTCTTGCTTAAAAGATAAAATATTTTAAATATACTTATTTGTAGCATCATAAAATTAATCATTACTCATATTGATATTCATGACATCATTTTCTATTAGCATAGAACATTTATTCCTTAGATAACAATAATTAGATTTCTATTTCTGCTCAATATTTGGATAGCTAGCTGAAAGAAAAATTCTAAATCTACTTATGACTTGATAGAATTTCTCCAACTTCAGGTCATTAGCATGGCAAATGATGTGTTAATTAGTTGATTAAAATATCTAGACTTCTTCATTGTGAAGTTAGGATTCTTGTGACTGTAAATTTTATAAAAGATTAAAAAATTATAAATTCAACTCTTGGAAAATTGTAAATATAATTTAAATCTTATATAGTGATTTTTTATTTTTTAATCTAATTTCATTAAATAAATTACTTTTATAAATAAATATAGATACATATATTTATATATGTAAGTGTTTTATATGTTGAGTGAAATAATATTTAAAACAATTTTTTGTATCTTATACTTAGATTTATCCATTACTTAATGATACATGCAGACTTCAACTACAAGTTGAAAGAAATCTTGATAATGAAGTTAGCCATTCAGGTAATTTTGCATTTTTTTTATCTTTTCATACCATTCTTTTTGTAAAATCAATTTATAAATCATAATGCACGTACATACATTATAATAGATGTATTTATTGTTTGGACTATTTCCATCATCTAATATGAGTATTGAATGTCTTTAGAAGAATTTAACTTTATTTAAATATTCCAAATACATTCAACTGTTAATAATAGCATATCAAGTAGGTTAGTATATGTACAACTTTTGAGACGTATGTACAACTTTTGAGAGATATTATTCTCTCCTCTTCTTCAGCTGTTGCTGGCCTGATCAATGGCAGTATATTAGCATGGGAATTAAACTGGACCCATAGATTCTTGAGTATTGCACTTTAAGGTAATGCTCTAACCAATTGAGCCATCCTGCCAAAGTCAACAGTCAGTAGAAATTTCATATACTTATCTATGAGGTTTCTCCTGATTTCTCTCCCCCCCGAATAAAGTTGATTAGTGGTATCCATACATTATATATAGTTACACTAAGTTGACTAATGGGATTGTTTGCCATTGTCATCTGAATAACTTTTTTAAATTTTCTTCTTTGTACCTTTACTTCTCTATCCAATATATTTGTGTTTTCCCAAGTGAACATATGTTCATTTGTATATACATGGTCTGCTATCTTAGACACCTCTGTTTTTTTTTAATTATCAGTTTGTGTTCTTGCAAGTGCTTTTTAATGGGATGACTGGTCTCACCAATATATGTTCTTCCACATTCACATGGTATTTCATAGATGCAGTTTTTTTTTTCAGCATTTCAAGTTTAGGCTTTGTAGATATTAGAATTCTTCGTAGTGTGGTTATGGCTTTGGAAGGCTGTTCTGATGTTATACTGATTGGAGATTTTCCTTAATTTGTCTGCTATTTTCGATAGGTATGGATACACTACAGTACCAATGATTGTTTTTTCTTTTGATGGTTCTTTTTGTTGTCTATTTAAGATTTTCTTGGTAATACATCATCTGATCATCCACACTGCTCGATGACACTGTTTCTATGCAAAAGCACAGAAATATGCTGTTTACAAGGCTGTTCATAGATTTTACAGCCTGTAAACTGTTCAAACACTTGATGTTGATGAAATTAACACATCCTCAACATTATCAGTGACATGTTGTCACATTTTATATAGACGATAAGTAATGAATAGTTAACATCGTATCATATGAAAGTGTGTGTATTTGTAATCAGAAAAAGTGTATCAGTACGCAATTAACATTTTTTCCTTTTAAATGGAGTATAATTTTAATGAGTAACTACAAATTATAAGTATTTTGAAAATGTCCCTAATTTACTTGTTAGGTGGCACAATTTAATAAATGATGAGTGTAAGTCGCGATTCGGCAAAGTTCATGCGAAAGTCATGCAATTTGCGAAAACTTTGCAAGATAAACAAAGTGAAATGGCAGAACAACATTCGGCGGGGTTCAAGTTCATTGATTTACCTGCTACATAAGCAGTCGCTGTGACTTTTCTTCAGAAGAATAATATTTTTCTCACAGAAAAGAACTGTGTTTGTGGTGGTATTATGAAATTAAGACAATGTAAAATTTCAGAAATGGAATGCGAATCATGTAACTGCTGATGGCTAATCATTTTTTCATAAGAATTTGTTCTATATAGATTTTTTCTTTTTCCAAATTGAACAAACTTTTTTTGCTCTGTTCCATAGCGATAGTATAACTCCATGTTTTGTGTTTCTGATGTGATTGGATGTAGGCTAAGTATTTTCCTGTATGTGTAGGTTTTCGGTAAACTGTAGTTTTTATTTTTGCATAAGGGAGTCTTGTCACAAGAACATCTAAGAATGCCAATTTTTGTTCTTGTTCTAATTGTATTGTGAATTTAATCGAAGGAGATATGTTGTTGGTGTGTTTCCAGAAAGTTTGTAATAGTGCTTTACCATGTGTCTATACAACAAATGTATCATCCACATAGCGAAGCGAAACTTTAAGTGGATATGGAGTAATTTTTATGGCCTTGGAAATTTTTCCATGTAAGTATTGCTAATCAGGGGCGACACTGGTGAGCCCATAGCCATTCCTTGATTTTGTTGGAAGAATTCTGTATTATATTGAAAGTAGGTTGATTGTTATGGAGAATGTTAATAGTTCCATTATACTATCAATAGGAAGAGTTGTTCTAGTTTGTAAGCTATTATCACCGTTTAATCTTTTCCTTACAATAGACAATGCTTCTTCATATAGTACATTTGTGAATAAACTTTCCATATCAAAGCTTACTAATAAGTCAATTTTTTTCAATTTTTATATTCTTGATTAATTCTACAAGGTGTCTAGGATTCCTGACAAAGGACTGGATCTTATACGCCAAAGGACTAAGAACTTTAATAAGAAATCTTGACAAATTGTAGCAAGGTGAATTTCTTGAACTAACAATGTGTCTTAATGGAATATAATCTGTTTGGGTTTTAGATAGACGGTAAAGATGAGGAATTTCGCTGTAATATGGTGTTATTTTATCTTTTTTCTGAATCACTGAAGTACCTATGATGTTTTCTGAATAATGCTTGCAACTTTGTTTCTGTACTCTGTATCAGATTTTTTGCCACTTTTCTGTATTGACCTGCTATGAGGAGTTCATATATTTTGTTGTCATAATCAGTTGTATTCATTATAAGTATTGCATTCCCTTTGTCAGCTGGGAGAATAATTTTAGATTTATCTACTTTCAGAAATTTAATTGCTTTCCTCTCATCATAGGATATGTTTTACTTCAATTTTTATTTCTTGTCATGTGTTCTTTTTATTCTCCAGCATAATTCTGCTGCTTCTTCTAAAGGCAATTTTTGAGTGACTTCCTTGTTGGCTGCCATTATATCTAATAAAGGGATATTACTCGGTGTTATGGAAAAGTTTAATCCTCTTTTAAGCACAGAAATTTTATATCTGTTAGATGTTTAGAACTGAGATTTGTAACAGATGAAGCTGGTACATTATGATTTTTGATATGCCCATTTAAGTTAGCAAGTTTCTTCTTTTAGTATTCTTTTATTTTTCCATGTAATGTTGAATATGATTTTTTTACTGCTTGAGAAATTCTTGTGAAATCTTCATCAGTAAGTTTATTTTTTAAAAAAACATTCTACAGTACTAAAGGAATGCAAGGTTTGATATTCAGAAATCCTTTGCGTATTACTTTTTTCTTTTAACAGAGCTTCACTTGCTCTCTGATGAATTTTGTCAGTTCTCTGGGAGTGAATTGGGGGTTTCAGTTGCAAACCTAAAATTGAAATGCTGAAAAGACAAATTTACATCTATGAAATACCATGTGAATGTTGAAGAACATATATTGGTGAGACCATTTGTCTCATTGAAAAGCATTTGCAAGAACACAAACTGATGATTAGAGGAGAGAAAACAGGTGTCTAAAGTAGCAGACCATGTATGTACCAATGAACATGTGTTCAATTGAGAAAAGACAAACATATTGGATAGAGAAGAAAAGATACAAAGAAGAAAATTTAAAGAAGCTGCTCACATGACAATGGCAAACAATTCCATAAGTCAATCTAGTATGACTATACATAATGTATGGAAACCACTAATCAACTTTGCTCTTAAGAAGAGAAAGTGAAGAAATCAGGAGGAACCTCATAGATAAGTATGTGAAATTTCTACTGACTATTACCTTTGGCAGGATGGCTCAGTTGGTTAAAGCATTATTTTAAAATTTCAATACTCAAGAATCTAAGGGTTCAGGTTCGATTGCCATACTAGTATACTGTCACTGGTCAAGCCAGCAACACCTAAAGAACCTCTCAAAACAGTGGGCCTATACTAACCTGTTTGATGTGCTATTACTATAACAATTGAATGTATTTGGAATATTTAAATAAAGTTAAACTTTTCTAAAGACATTCAATACTCATATTAGATGATGAAAATAGTTCAAACAATAAATACAGCTAAAACACTATCATCACAAACCTTCAGGAAAACAATACATTATAATATTGGTTTTTTTTTTAATCATTTAAACTCTATAATATATTCATTGTTCAAACAGTAATCTTCCCAACATTAATGTATAATTGTAATAGTTGGATTTGATACATAAACGAATCAATTAAGCTAGATATGAATAAAAAGCATTATGTAAGTAAAAATATACTTGAAAGATTGCTTAGAATTTCACTGAATAAAGATGACCAATAATCAGTTGTGAATGAAATTACATCTCACTGTTCACTAGAAGCTTAAATACTAATACAGAAATTATCATATTTTGGACATATTATGATTACTGATAGTTCATCAAAAAGTGTAACATTGCTTAATAAAGTTGAAAGCAAAAGAAAGCTGAAATGTCTACTTATGAGATGGTGGTCTATTAAAATACACAGTGGTTCACCTCCATGAGTGTCACCATATCATGTGCTGTAGTTGTAAAAGAGTAAAAACCTTTGTATGTGAAATTATCAAGAATTAGCATTAATGCAAAGGAACATAATAATAACGATACGTGAAGAGATTCTTAAATCTAAAGAAACAAGAGAAGATAATATTTTATATTTAGTAATATTGTCTTGTTTAAAGTTTTTTAAATCACTAGATTGTCTATTTTCTTTTAAACTAAAAATAACAATAGTTTAACATAATGCTATCATCAAACTATTTGTTTGTTGATGAAATACTAGAATATGGTCTTTAAATTTCCTATTTACTATTTTCACTTCTTGTTCTTTCAAATTTTCTATTAACATACTATATCTGTTTTGTTTCAACTATTCTCCAAATTCTCATGTTCTTGCTAGCAATTATACAGTTTCTGATCTGATAGTTGTTGATAATCTACACAATCTTGGAATATTATATTCTGGGAAATATAATCACTTGGAGTAATTATTTATTCCAAGACTTTTGCATCATAATGATGTAAAATCTTAATAAAATTTATAGTGCAGCTCTAAAATTGAGATGCTAGAATAAATTGTATTAAGAAATGTCATACCACCAATGGTAAAAGTATGTTTTATCACTTGCTTATAATGCTCTTGTCCGATCATTCTGCCTGTATTTAGGCATAAATAAATATAATCATAAAATTATTTTCTGTGGAAACTGACATATTTTGTCACTTCATATAATAAAACATAAAACCAAATGTAAACGGTTTTTTTTTTAAAGTTTAATGCACTACTAATTAAAATTAATAATCACATGATCACTATCTTATACTAGCACATAATTGTTTATAAACAAAGCAAAACTCTCCACCCAATATTTCCACCCTGTACCAACCAGGGTAATCAATAAATGCCAGAAGGCTTGTGCATAAAATCCCCATCTAATGCCTACTCATCCAATATCCCCAGACTAGTTTCTGGCTTGTGGCCATCGCCAGTGAGGAGCTTTGGATCTGAGAGCCCTGCACCTAGATCCAAAGCTCCTCACTGGCGATGGCCACAAGCCAGAAACTAGTCTGGGGATATTGGATGAGTAGGCATTAGATAGGGATTTTATGCACAAGCCTTCTGGCATTCATTGATTACTCTGGTTGGCACAGGGTGGCAATACTGCATGGAGAGTTTTGCTTTGTTTAAAATTAATAATGTAGTTTATTTATGCAGTCTTGGTAGTGTATCTTTAGGTGAATTATATATGTTATGGGTTTTTTTTTTTTTTTGAGATTTATATTATGCTCTAGCATGCCATTTGTTATGAATTAGATAAAGAAATATTAGATTGAGTGTGATATGTGATGATCTTGTAATTATTAAAGTATAATGTTAACCTATCATATTTTTGATGAAGTTTAGATATTATATGAACAAATTGTGAAATAGTTCCAACGTAACTATGGAAGGATAGTATGAAGTTTAAGAAACTAAATGGTTTTTGTAAATTTATATTTGTTTCCTAGTAATAAGCAAATAGTTATGAAAAGTAAAGCCTATTTATTTTGGAAGGCACCAGGAAATATATTAAAATTAGGTAAAATAGTCTTCAGTGGAACAGCAAAGTATAATTATTAGGCTAGTTTCTCTTCTTCGTTTACTTTGAATAGCTAGGGATTGATTCTTGGGAAGAAATATCTTAAATGAATGTTCAAGTTTCACCTGGATTTAATTTGCATATTATGAATATGTCAGGTCGTTTCAATAACCATGATGCTTTTTCTTACAGCAAGATTATAAAATAAATGACAATAGATACATATATGGTATAAGAGTATTATATTTACTATAGTTTGATTACTAGTAGAAAAAAAAATAATGAAAGCAGAGTTTAAAAAAATTGTTGAAAAAAGTGAGAAAAATTGCAGAATAAAAAGTTAGTTTAGTAAAAATAACAGATAATTGAATTTCAATAGAGATTGGGAACTTAGTAAAAAAAAAGAAAAGCAAAATAAAAGTGATAAACAATAGAATGCAAAAAAAATTAAAGGCAAGAAGTTGTAAAATATTAAAGGGATTTTAAAAGGTAAAAAAGAGAAAAATTGAAAAAGAAGAATTAATTATAAGAAAAGTTATAGTGAAAACAAAACATTAAAGCCAGGTAGTTTTAAAAAATAAGATTTGGAGAAGAAAAGTAAATATGATAGAACAGTGAACAGATGTTTCAGGAAATAGTTGCTATAAAAATATATCTATTAAGGGAAGTGTATTGAAAATATGGAGGCTTTATATATTCAAATAATAAAAATTATTCTTCATGTATAAATCATGATAAACAGAGCAACCAAAATTCAAAAAACATTAATCACAAAGAATAATTTGCCAAGCGCTTTCAGTACAGTATACCAGAATCATGGCGAAGTATTGAAACTGAACAGTGATTAATGTTTTTTGAATTTTGACTGCTCTGTTTATCACGATTTATACGTAAAGAATAATTTTCATTATTTGACAGAATTTTTGTATTATATATTCAAATAATAACAAATAGTTAATTGCTTGGGAAGTCATACTCTATCACTACAATAAACCTTATTAAAACAGGCAAAACTCTCCATACAGTAGTACTACTCAGTGCAAGCCAGAGTAATCTATGGATGCCAGAAGGCATGTGCATAAAATCCCTAACTAGTGCCTACTCATCCAATATCCCCAGGTTAGTTTCTGACTTTTGGCCTTCATCAGTGAGGAGCTTTGGATCTGAGAGGACTGCACCTAGATCTTAGGATCTAATGCAGTCCTCCAGCAACAACCTTTTATCTCTACTTAACTACAAAACTATGAGAATAAAATTGAAAACATAATAATATTTTCAATCCAAGCTCATTAATTTATATAGTCATATGAGTTTTTCCTGTTTTAATAACAGTTTGAGCAAGCATAAGAAACAATGATCATGTGATGTTTAATGGTTTTACAATAAACCTCATTTCAAGAAAAAAATAAATATAAAAAAGGAACATATAATTCAAATAGGATATAATGGAACAAACTATTAGTGTATGCTTTTCCTCCCACTAAATTTGCATTAAATGATAAATATTTGCTGCTATATAAATAACAAAACCTTTTTTTTATTCGTTTACTACATTAGATAATTAAAGAACATTGAATGAAATTTGTAGTGGAAAGTTGAATGTCTTTTGCTTTCTATGATGCTTTTTGTAATAAAGTTTATTTCAATTTTGAAGTTCATTATTTACTTGAATATTATTGTATGAAAGTTAGAACTGTATGAAATTTAAGAAGCTATTTTAAAGTCATTTATTGAAGAAGTAGAATGCTTATCTTTTTTAAAGTAAATTATCAATAAAAATAAAAGATTATAAATTATTAATGATTACCTAATAACATTTCTCAATTAATTATAATTTAATGAAAATAAAGTATTGATGCTATAAAATTCCCACCCTCTTTTGCATTTCTTGAACCAATTTTTATTTTATTAATTATTTCAACTGACTTACTGCCTAGTTTGTTTATGAGATCACTAATAAAGACTGCAGCTCACCTGAAACAATTAATGAAACAAGGATTGTTTTAAAAAGTGCAAAAAAGAAAAAGGAGCCTTCTTATGGAATTAAGCAATTAAGAGAAATGAAGTTATTAAAATAGAAAATATTCTCAGTTTTAAGATAATTTCTGAGAGTTAAGACCTTTTTTTTAAAATTATATATATATAAAATTTAATACAGTATATTGATAATAAAATATATAAATAAATATTAGTTATATCTAATTAACAACATGTTCAACATCTACAATAGTATATGCATTCTCTTGTGAAAAATAAAATTAAATTTATTAATTTTCTAACTTTATCATTTAAATGAAATTTTGGACAATCTTTTATAATTTGTCTTTAATTAGCATTTCAACTATTTTTATTCAAATTATCAGACATATTTGTAAAATATAACCTTTTAATTTTTATTTTTTTGTAATTGTTTTTAAATGTATAAAACAAATGCATAATCTAAACAAAAATCTAAATTTGCATTAAAAATAAAGACTACTTAGATTATGAAATAGTGTATAGAAAATTATGGGATGCTAGTGATTATGAGAGAAAGAGCCAAATTAGTTTTGCAGAATACGGTGCTAGTTGCAGTGATAGTTTTTATTTGGTAATATATTTTACATGTTGAAAATAATTTGAGAAAAAGAAAAGTCAAGCAGACATAATAAATATATCAGATAATAAATAGCACTTTAAACATACATAAATTATAAAAAAATGGACAAAATCATGTTCAAGTGATAATTTTTGTAAATTAGCCATGAATGTAAATTTTGTTTGTAAAATAGAATATATTTATATTGCTGGAGATGGTGTACATGCCATAGGCTAATTTATAATTAATATTTATTTGTATATTTAATATTGATATATCAAAGTTTATAAATTTGCATCCATTTTTGTTTTATTACTTTAAATTATATTAGGTATTACACACACACACATTAAAAAAAATTTTTTTTTTTTACTATAGTTGTTAAATAAAGCTATATAATCAATACAATTTTTTTTTTTTATAGTTCCTGATATCAATGTTTATGGTGCTTTATCTTCAGTTTATTGCTCTTTGGATGTTCAGCAGTACAAACTTATTCGTGGAATTCTAGAGCATAATTTAGGTGAACCTATAGAAGAATTGCAGCAGCATCCTGTTTATCTTCATGAACCTGTCTCACTGGTCAGTGTAATATTTAGCAATTGTTTTTACATATATGGATACAAATAATATTTTTTTCATGTATATGTATGAAAGTAATAAACTTTTAAGAACCATATAGACATATATTACTTAATTATTGCAATATGAAGACTTTTTAGTAAATCTATAAATGTTTCATTATCTTTATTAGTTTTTTTTACCAAATGTGTTTTTATACTTTTAATTTCTGTCAGTTCCCTTTAAGCTCCAATATTTTTTTTAATATATTTTTTTATAATTTCTCTATTTAGAAAATATAAACTTTATTGATTATTCCCATGTAATTTTTTTATTCTCTTTTACATTCATATTTTAAAGTATCCAGTATTGATTTTAGTTATCCATGTGTCTTTTGTCTGTATAAAATTACTCTCTAAACAAAACAAAGAATCTTTTTTAAAATTTTAATTTCAATTAATCTCAAAATAATCTGTCTTTGTTAAAATTCTGTTTGCACTTTATTTTTTTATTATTGTTTTCATCATTTAAACTTTCTGTGTAATGCTAATTCATTAATATTTTTAAATTGTCTATTTTCATTGCTTTAGTATTTTTCTTTTTTATTCCAAATTTTATACAAGTTCTATTTTTTGTCCTATGAAACATTTTGTTAAGTTACTGTTGCTATTTAAAAACAATGCCAAATCATATTAATCAAATTGTTTGTTGCTCAGGAAATGCTACAACATTCAAGCACTGGAATTGACTGAATAGAGTTAAAGTCCAAGTGTCTTTAACTCTTGAGACCACCACTATGTAAACCACTACCATATTATCAATAAAAATTGAATCAGTGAACTTTTTTTATCTCCAATGTTAATGCTATCCTTATTAAAATAACACTAATTTAACAAGTAAATACATATTATACATTAATAATCCTGTCTCTTGTATGTCATTTTCTATATCTAATTCTTCTGTAAAAACATCATTAATCTTAAAATAGTCTTTGCTTTATGTACAAAACATTCATTCACATAAAGGTTTATGATGTTGGTATATTAGATGTGATAATGTATTGATCTATTTCCATCATCTATCATTTAATGTTGTGTGTATAAAAAATTTTAAACTTTATTTAAACTTTCAAATACAAACAACTTATTAGTAATAACACACAAATAGACAACACAGGCTAATAATCACTCAATGTTTAGAGTAGTAGTATTCTCCACTCTTCTTCAGATGTTACTGGCCTGATCAGTGACAATATTAGTATAGGAGTTGAACTTACACCTAGATTTTTGAATTTCAAATTTTAAGGCAATGCTCTAACCAACTGAGCTATTCTGTTAAAGGTAACAGATAGAAATTTCATATATTTATCTATAAGAGTTGGTTCAAATGCTCCCAAATCCTTCAAATTTTTTTTTTATAATACTTTTTTCTAAGACTGAGCTTAATTAGAGGATTCCATACATTATGTATTGTATTTGAAAAATTTAAATAAAGTTTAAATTTTTTTATAAATTCAACATTTAATGATAGATGATGGAAATAGTTCAACACATTATCACAATTAACATTTCTCTAAGTGAATATTTTGTTTTATTTTTGAAATTTAGAGATTTTTAGACATAACATGTACTTAGAAATATCATATATATATAATATAAAAGTTATATTATCCAGATTTCTTAATGTATGAATAATAGTAATATTGTACTGATATGTATTGAATTACACTTGTTATTATCAGTGTAAGGAATTTTTGGCTTGACAATGGCAGATTCAATCCAACTGAAAATTTAAAATAGTATTACTATTAATTACACATGGATGAATAAGGATACTATATCTTTTATATTAGTTGTCCATGAAAATCATTATTATAACATATATTTATATAATGTATATAGATAATAGTGTTAGAAGTGTGTACATTGAATATAATGAAGTTTATTAATTCTAACATCTGTATTTTATATTGTAAATGAAAGGAGCAAATAGTTTGTATGGATAGTTGCAACGGAGTTATATCCTAAATTGATTTCTTACATAATATTGAAACAGTAAGATTTGCTGTTCAAATCTTAGCTTCACCTCTCACTTCTTTTCTACCCTCATACCCTAGTTCAAACCCCAGTTTATCGTAGTGTGTCTGTACTGCCACTTATATGCCGGAATCCCGCCTAAATTAGATCACGAATGTATTAATGCTCGTGGTATATATAATTGTAAAACTCTATTATTAATAATTTATCAATTGCGAGTATGTGCATGTATACATATTCAAATTTACTCACAGACTGCGATAATACATTTAAAACTTAAATAAAATAATACTTTCGTTATTTAAAGTTATGTTTGTTAAATCTGTTTATTTGAGAGATATTACATTCATAATATTTGTTTTCATTTAGTAAGGTAATATTTCTCGGTAAATAGATTTAAACATTTTACAATTTAAAAGTAAAATAATTTTGTTTTTATATTTCTAAAATCGCACCACATATTTTCTGTCAAAAGTAAATGACAGTTGGGAAGATAACAATAGAATTAATTAATCAAAGTTTTGGTAAATTTATTAATTAGTGGCTTAAATTTTGCCATCGAATAAACAACAGATGTCCACTCAGGTAATTTTAATTAAAACATTGTTAAAATTAAAAATTCTAATCCGAATATCTTAAAAGCAAAAACTAATTACTAATCTCTGTTTTCAGATATTTGGATAAGATAAGTTAGCAGCTGTGGTTTTGTATTTATTTTTGGCTCTATAGTGATCGCCACAGGGTAGTTCCATTATATGCTGGTTTAGTATATATAGGGCTGATTTTAATTGTTATGCTATGCTTGATTGATTCTATGCCACGTTTAATGCTATTCTATTCTATGCTTATGTGATTATAATTCTATGCTTGTACTGTTGTCGTTATGCTATGATGTTATAATATTAGTGTGAAGTTCTTTGCATCAAATGCTTGACGTATTTAGTATTTCACTTTCAACCTGTCAGTGAAGATATTTAAAATATTGAACGTAGAACAGCTGAAATTAGTGAAGCCAACCCTTTAATAATTTCATGATATACCAACCTTTGCTGATTAAACGGAGAATGCCTGAGTAGAGACTCTTCCTGATTGGATGGCCATTCCTGCTGCATCAGACCATCAGATGTCCGTACCCATTGTAAACTGCCACTGCTGCTGAACATGTATCATCTTTAATCATGAAACAAGAAATTGCCATATTGGTAACATGCTGCCTAATTTCCATTGGAGTTTTAAATCAGAAAATGTGCACGAACTGCCCCAAATTAAAATGAGGTAACCCATTAACCCAAGAGCTCTTGTGTTATCTATTTCCTTTCCAAAAGCTAGCTAAAATTTTAAATGCATTTCTTTTGTTATGAAACAATATTTCTGTAAATATATTTGTAACCTAACTTGCATGCTTTTTTTTCTATCCTTGGGTTAATATTTTCTATTTTATATATTTGCCAATTTATTCTATTATAGTAGTGTGCTTAAATACCCATCAAATGAGTGAATTATTTCCTTTCCTCCTATTAGTGTACTGCCATATTGTTGTGGATTAATTTTATAGTTGACCCCTAAATAAATGTTTCTAGAATTGCTTGTTCGAGGGCTACTCTGTTTTATTTTATTTCAAGAAAGGTATATTTTGTATTTTTTATATATATAACACGAGGATATGCATGAAATTGATAAGTAGATTTTATAATTATAGAAATGCATGACTGCGTGTTGCCTTATTAATCCCCTTTTTAATCATGCATTCCACTCCATTTTATTATTTTCAAATAACATTGTATTTATAATGCCTTTTACGAATTGCAAAATTGAGGTCAAGAATGTGCAACCATCTTCAAAAATATAGGAATTGGTTAAGCACCTTTACTTGTTCAGTTACTCCTTTCATATATTTGTTTTATTTATATTGTGTGTTACTAGGGTAGGCATATAGGGTGTTGAGACCTTGCTTTGTTTATACAGGGATTTAAGGCTCAGACCTTTCCCTTTTTATCTTCGCAACTTCCAGATATGCTTCAATCACCCAGCTATGGAGTTTATGGTAATATGCCATTCTCGGGCTGTTTGTGATTAAACTTCCCTGGAGAAATGCCATCACATCTATTTTCATTTTAGTATTTATTTTATTTTATTTTACAAAGCTGCGATTTCAACGTACCACACTCCATTCTATATATTAAGCCTTCACTAGTACCACCATTCCCTTGTTATATTTAAATGATATTTTATTCAATTACCCGCATCTTAACCACTTCCATGCCTCTAGCTCAATGAGCTTTTGTCCGCACTAATCTAGTAATCAATATAAGTTCTTTTCTCAGATTTTAGAATATAAATTGATTTAAGTAATACTTATCACATTCGCCCTAGGCTTTGCACATTGTGAATTAACCTTTCTTTTATGATTGTATATTTGTTTTAAGCGCATTATTATAATTTCATCATGCATTAACCCGAGGTATAGAAAGATTGTATAGATTAACCAGTCATTAATGCAAATGGCATTTTATTGTATCTATTTAAAATATGTTTATCTTTTAATTTGATGGCCCGGTCTGGCTTATTCAGACAAAGCCATTTTATAGTGCTAATTAATAAATCGTATTTAAATTATAATCAGTTTAAACATATTTATTTATTTTCTGTGATCCACACCATTA
The DNA here is from genome assembly GCA_028023455.1 of Epiperipatus broadwayi. Lineage (NCBI taxonomy): Eukaryota > Metazoa > Onychophora > Udeonychophora > Euonychophora > Peripatidae > Epiperipatus > Epiperipatus broadwayi. The sequence continues at coordinate 29,720 of JAQFVV010014382.1, forward strand.
CTCCGGTTTATTTCTCATTTTATATATATTTTATATCATCCATAGTCTTTAGTTAGCTAACCTAATTATATATTTTAATATAGAGTCTCTTGTTTCTCCCTGACCACTGGCACTGGCAAGAAACTATGCTATTAGTAGCGTCAGATGTGTTATCACATAGTTGTCACTGTGGAGTAGAGACTTTAGATTCGAACTTAGGATTTCTGTGAGGCAACTCCTAGAGTGTTGAGTTTCTGACCATTATAATATTTAATATGCTACTTTAACATAATGACATATTAATTATAACTTATTATGGACATTAATTTTTGTATTGTTATTTGAATAAATAATGTTTTAAGAATTTAAAAAATAATGGCACTTTAATAATGTGTATTTATACAATCATTGTTATTTTGAAATAAACATTACAATCATTTGTTATTCATAAAAACTTCATGACTGTTAGTTGATAGATTGTGGATTGATCAAAGCCATTGAAAGTTTGGTATTAGTTGTTGATAGTTTTAAGAATCAGTAATTGCCTGTGATATAGATTTATCATGATTTTTTTTTTTTTTTCATTTCATAATATAAAATGTAGTGAAAATTGTATACAGATATTAGAAATATCCAAAAAGTTAAAATACAAATAAAATTATTATTATAAAAAATATTTATTATAAATTGGGCAAAACTCTTAATATATTTTATTTGTTAATTAATAATTCCCATGACTTGTTTAAACTTTTTTAGACTTAATAAAATTGCTTGTGTTCTATTCATACAAAGTCATATATCCATCATCATTTTACTAATTTTTGGCAAATAGTGCAAATCATTTGATTTTCTATTGCAAAAGGAGACAAATTTTGTCTTGCATTGGTGGTCGAGAGCTCAGCGCGACTGCCTTGCACTTGCTGGCAGTTGCCCGGGTTGCGGGTTCGCGCCTGGCCGATGCTATGACATTTTTTAAAAAAAAAAGGAGACAAATTTTATTGATAAATTATCAGTTTTTATGGTGATGTTATGACAGACAGATTTTGACAAAAAGATGTAAAAATAATGGAGATTTTTTGATGCATCAGAATGGGAAATCAACTTTATCAATAATGATTTTATTGAAAAAGTGAAGGAAAATTTGTACTGCAAGTCATTCACTTGATACTGACTGATCAACAAACAAAGATCTTTATCTGGCTAAACAAATGTCTTGTCAATTATCTTTTTCATATTGGAAAGTAAAATGAATTTATTAAATGTTTTCATTCAATTTATTAGAAAAAAATGTTTTTTAAAATATTAATTGTCTTAGTATCTTTATTTTTTGAAGGTTCTTTGTGCACATACATACATACATACATACATATATATATATTAAAGTGAGGATTTTCACTTGTAAAAAATGTAAACATATGTAGAAGAGTTTGAGATATATGTTTGTATTTATATAGAATGTAATTTAGTTAAATGATTATTAATAATCGCTTTGTGTGCATGTTTGTAATGAGTGGTGTTTACGCTGTATATATTTCACAGAAATAAAATCATCAGTTAAACAAATAAATGAATCATGATAAATAGATAAATGACCATTGAGTTTATTTAGCTGAGTATTTCGAAGGAATACCTTCATTATCAAAACTGTGTACAAAATAAATTGCAAAGTAAAACTATTAGTATGAGAAATGCAAAGTGTATGCAAATTATGTTTGCCATTTTTTGGAGATTGCGTAACACGTGTCTCTTTTTTATTCATCGTGTTAAAGTCCAGATTGATAAAATAGGTTTCTTTGATCTTTCTCTTTAAGTCATGGTGCTCTTTGCATACAATTCGAGAGTTGTCTGGAATGCACTGATATCCTGTGGGGGTGCTATGCTGTGCAAAGATGCAAGTCTCACTGCATACTTATGTTTACAACAAAGCACAAACAGATCCCCCCCACACCTCCATCTTTGCACAGCATAGCACCTCCACAGGACACCAGTGCATTCCAGACAACCCTCGAATCATATGCAAAGAGCACCATGACTTAAAGAGAAAGATCAAAGAAGCTTATTTGATCAATCTGGACTGTAATGTGATGACTAAAAGAGACATGTGTTACACAATCTCCAAAAAATGACAAACATAATTTGCATACATTTGGCATTTCTCATATTAATAATTTTACTCCGCTATTTATTTTGTACACAGCTTTGATAATGAAGGTATTTTTTCGAAAATACTCAGCTGAATAAACTCAATGGTCATTTATTTACTTATTGTAATTCATTTATTTGTTTAACTGATGGTTTTATTTGTGTGAAATATATACCGCATATATACTACTCATTAAATGATTATTATATTTTTTTTGTATTAAAACTCTTATAGCATGCATACTCATAGCAGAATCTTAATTTTTTTATTACATACAGAGAGATATATACAGAAAGAAAAGTTTATTGCAAAAGAAAATAAGACAACATTGTGAAATGACAAATAAATATATTAAAAGAATTGATATGATTTTTTTTTAATTTTTGTTCTTCATTGCCTCACTACCACCACCCATTTTTTTTCTTCTCTCTTTTTTTTTTCTGGAATTAGGATGGCATGTTCATTTGTGAATAACTAATAATAATGATATATAAATACGCAAACATGCATTTATAAATACATGAAAAAAGAAAAAAAAGTTATAGAAAAATTTAATATTTGAATTTTTAAATATTTAGTTTAAATATCTATTAAACATTATCATAAAAAGATATTTTTATTTTTTTTTAGATTGTGCTCAGTGGAAGTGTATGGACAGCTATGTCCATCCATTTAGATTTGGTGAATGTTACTGTTGAACTTTTAATAAGCCATAGTCAGGAAAACTGTCCTCAAGTATCTTTGGCACAAATTGATTTTATAAAATCACGCCTGTTATATGAAAGTTATTCTGATCAGTCAAAAGATATCGATTTGGTCTCTCAGGAAATTTTAATATCTGATACTAGATACAAGGGTATGTTTTCATTTTTTTTGTTATATATATATATAATGTATGTTTTTAGTTACAATTATATTTAATAAATGTATTTAAAATATCATCTATACATTTTTTCTTTCGAAAATAGGTCATAATTTTCCATATATGTCAATGAATACATCAAACTTATTCCCAAGACTATAATGAAAATAAAAAAAATAAAAAATTTTATTTTTATTTTTGTTATAGTCATATAAAAACAAGTTTTTAAAAAGAAGTTTGATGTATTCATTGACATATATTTAATAAATGTATTTGATATATGTGAATAAAATATATGTATGTGTTTTATGGCATATTGTGCATCCACAACCTGAAGTTTGAATATGAATGAACAGGAACATTATGATTTCCAAGCAAGTTTAAGATTTTTTAAAAATTAGTTATTGATTTGTAAAACCCAATTACGCATCCAATTGTTAAGGCTGTAAATATGTAAAAGAAATATCTGATAAAGCCTATAGGTCTATTCAAGATTGTTTTACTTATTTATTTATTTTTTGTATATGCATGTATGTATCATATGTGTGTGTGTGTGAATTTATATTTCAGATTCATTCTTGTGAACATTTTGTTCATTGCTAACATATGTATTGATGTTACAACTGATTATCACCAACTATCTTTCTGTTATTAAAACAGGCAAAACTCTCCATACAGTATTGCCACTCAGTGCAAGCTAGAGTAATCAATGGATGCCAGAAGGCTTGTGCATAAAATCCTCATCTAGTGCTTTATTTATTCAATATTCCAGACTAGTTTCTGGCTTGTGGTCTTCGTCAGTGAGGAGCCTTGGATCTGAGAGCACTGCACCTAGATCTTAGGATCTAATGTAACCCTCCAGCATCCACTTTTTATCTCTTCTTAACTACAAAACTATGAGTCTTAAATTGAAAACACAATGATATTTTCAATCCAAGCTCCTTAGCTTATATAGTCATATAGGTCTAACTCAGTTCAGTATGTATACACTTTGGTATCTTTGGTTCTTTAATAACCATAGGCACCATTATCCTATTAAGCAGGATTGGTTTTAAGCCAATAAACATCACATGATCACCATTTCTTATGCTTACTTATAACTGTTATTAAAACAGGCAAAACTCTCCATGCAGTATGGATGAGTAGGCATTAGATGGGGATTTTATGCACAAGCCTCTGGCATCCATTGATTACTCTGGCTTGCACAGAGTGGTAATACGTATAGAGAGTTTTGCGTGTTTTAATAACAGTTATAAGCAAGCATAAGAAATGGTGATCATGTGGTGTTTATTGGCTTATAACTATCTTTCTGTTAGTAAAAGTCATTAAGAGTTAACAATAAGCAAATATACCCATGGATAAATCTGAAATATACATTCATATCTTTCATCCATTAAAATCTTCACTTTAATATATGTGTGTATTAAAAAAATATATATTCCATAAAGTAGATTTTTGCATTTTTTCAATTTATATTCTTAATAATCTTTGTTTTGTAACATATTGTCTTCCTTTATTTTATTTCATTTACTTATTTTTTAATAATCTTATATTTATAATAGAAATATACATAATATAGTATAATTTTATTCTTTATTTATTAATTTATATTATTAGCTTTTTGGCACAAAGCTATTTTCTAATTATATCAAGTCGTGTATCTTCATAAGTTTGGGAAGTATTTCAATCTTACAAATCACTTTTTCCCATCTTATAAAATTATTGTTTGAAGTTTTCAGCTTGATTTTTTTAAAAATTTTTGTTAGATTTAAAAAAAGCTTACATTTTAACTACTGAAACCTATTTCACGTATAGAAATGCATAGGTGACCTTTTTTTTTTTTTTTCAGTATTATTGTTTAACATTTTATATTCAGTGTGTTAGGTGCTTTTTGAATAAGAAACTTAAAGACTTACTAATTTTTTTTGCAACAGGTAGATTAGAAATGTTTAAAGAATATTGTCTCTTATGGCTTAGGACACTGTAAATTCTTTATCCCTTTATTGAACTCAATTGTTATACTATGATGAGTTAGGTAATAGTTTTAGAACTTATTTAATGAGGAAATATAATTGTATGTTTTAATATATTATTAATAAAACATTTTAATTGAAATCACAATCAATGAATATATGATCTTTTTATTTTATTGATTATATTTCTTGATTTACACTAAAATATATACTGAATTTTACTTTATCATCTCCAATAATTTTTTATAAAAATTTGTAGCTTTTTTTATTTTATTTTGTTTTGTTTCTTAATTATTTTTTAATGTATTATACATATTATATTTTAACAATTTTGTAATTAAATTTGACACATTTATTATGCTTTGACACATTTATTATGTATGTAGTTCTGATAATGTATAATAATATTTTTCAAGTAATTACTTTATATAGGTATAAGGTATACTATAAAAATCCTTTGTACATTAAACTTTCTAAAAATCAATTGAAAATGAATTATTTTTAACTGGTTCCCAAGATCTTATATGAATAACAGACTAATCATTATTATTTTAGAGAATGAAATGTTATATTAGGGCAATCTTATCAAAGTCTCAATCTAACCAATTTACAGTTTCAGATAATAATACTGATATTAATTCTACCAATTTTAACAATTCTGTAAACAAATAACAGCTAATAAATATATAATACTGATTATGTATGATAATGTTTTTGAAGCATTACCTTAGAAATATTATTATGTATTATCAGAGTTATTTATGTAAAGCCATTATTTGATATAAGATTAAAAACCCAGAATGTTATCTGAGCATTGTGAGCCGGTTAGATCAAGCCTTTGCTAAAATCATCATTAATGTAACATTTTTAGTTTAATGATTAGTTTGCTAATCTAATGAGAGCTTGGGGACTTTATGAAAATGAATTATTTTTGTTTGGCTTGTAGATTAATACAAGCAGTATTGTTGTAAAATTATTAAAATGACCTCTAGAAACTCTGATTTGTAAATGATTCTTGTATGTGTTTATAAAGATCATTACTTCAGAAATAGCATTATGTATATAAATATTTTGGGTAATAACACTATAAATGAAGAATAGTATTAGTTGATATCAATTTTTAAGCATTTTTACACTGTATGGAAAAAAAAGCAAACACAATCTATTCTTTTATGTTATGATTAAAATTTTAATGATTAAATAGAGAAAATAGAATGTTATATATAGTATTGTAAAGTAGGTATCAAAAATCTAGAGATCCTCAGTTTTTAAGAAGGAAAATTTAACAATATTTATCAGTAGTAATTGCTTGTATGCTATGGCTATTTAAGGCTATTTAGTCTAGTTGTTGATATTTAGAAAGGAAAATCTGATGCTTTTAAGAGATCATCTTTGAAATTTGGAACTTGCAGAATATGAACCAAGAAAAGTTTAAGGTATCTCTATTGAAACCATTTACACCGTCATCAGTGTATGTTTACATTTAAAATATTTTAACTCAGCTGAATTCAAACCTTTATCTTTATCAAACCAATTTTTCTACAGTTATTCTTTCTTTCCGAGGGTGAATTTTTACAGTGACGCATGTATTACTAACGGCCCTTCCCATACGAAGTTTTCCCGAAAACAAATCGAGTCATTCACCCCTTATAAGAAGTTTTCCCGAACTTTGGGTCATTCAAAGGGGTAAGTGATGCAGCCGACAGCAGAACACATACATATCAGGTAATGCAATTGAACCCTTCCAGCTTTAACGTAACTTTTAATTAGACCTCTACATTTATGGACAACATATATTTTTTTTTGTTCATTGCCAAGCGCCAATCTCATTATATACAAGAATTGTAGAGCTATTAAATGTTTGTTTGATTTAGCCTTTTAATTATTTGCCCGTCTTAATGCCCAGGGGTGGTAGTGCCTTGCGCTGGAGAAGAAACGAAGGTGAACGAAATTTCAAATCAATTCACTTTATATCTTTCTATTCTCTTTTATTCCCCATTAATTTAAACTAAACCTTTTACAATCCTCATATACCTTTCTATCTAATCTGTCTCGTTATAAATTATCATTAAATTCACACCAGCATGCACGTGTATAAGATTTTGGAACTTATAAATTCTATAACGTGTATCGCACTAAATAAATAATTTAATTACAGATCTACTATTACTTATTCAAAAAACACAATCAATAAATGGCACACATATACATATAATAAATATTTTTTAATGAATTATTATTAAGGAGAAGGTACTAAAAAAAAATGTTTAAGAATACTGGTATATTACGAAATATTTTCGCTATTAGGTTGGATTAACTTTAAACATTTAAAAATGGCATAATAAGTGTATATTTACCGGTATAGTATAATTTGAATAACTGGCGTATGTGTTTCCGAGTGCACTCACAAAACAATTCCGGGAATCCAACCTAGGCAAATATGGCATCCATCGCTTCCACTTCACATTTCTTTCCTTTAGTCCCTCTAACGTGGCGTATTTAATCTTCTGTTCCTTATTCTTTTGGCTTAATTCCAGAATGGCATACGATCTACACTGGATTCAATTAGCTTTAGTTATGTAGGGTAGTTGGAGATGTTGACTGTGGAATATATTTACGTGGCATATTAAAATGGCTGGAGTCCGAACACCGACCAAGCATGATGGTGATTCTAACCCATGCAATCCATGAGGTCACTCATATATGTAGTTCAGTTCGCACAACTTACTGCTCCAACTTTTCAGCTAATGTCTCAGCTTTGCCTAATAAATTTTCTTCAATAAAAATTTAGAATATCTGCACTCCTTACATGTCAGACTAGCAGAGCTCAACTGTCCGATTCTTTCAAATTAATTAATCAATCCCAGTTGCCTCCCTCCTGATCGCTGGTATTCCTTTGTTTCAAAAATAGATTTTTTTATAGAAATGTCAAACAAAAGGAAAACCACTTAGCGATCTTGACTTTTACTTATCTCTCTTTTTCTTTTTTTAAATTCCTGAACTTTTAATTACAAATCCTTTTGTCAACTTTAATCAAACAAAAGAGATCGAAAATAGTTCAATAACTAATGGCATTCCGATGTTCATATTTCTTTCTTTTTGATTTTTAATCAAAATTATTTCTGAAAAATCCATTTAATTAAAACAAACACACAAAAAAAAATATATCCATTCAAGCAGTTGGATTTTGCTTTCTTTATTTTTCTTTCTTTTTTATTGAACAATGCGATCCGTTTGGCCAATTCATTCAGGAAGTTTATACTTACCAAAGACATTTTTTTTTTTTACCTGCTTTAAAGTCTTCTAAATTTCTATTTTCTTGTTCTCAACAAAATATTTACCTACATATATGTATGCCACTCATAATATATGCCCACACCCCTCGTTCCAGCAAATACACGTGCGCTTAATATGTGCAACTTTTACAAATAATTATATAATATATAAATAAATAAAAAAATTATCTACAAACTACATTTTCATTCTCTTTTTGTAACAGGGTTTGAACCCAGTTCCTGTTACAATGCCCCCCTGTTGGAAAGACTTCAAAATGAGGTATACTTATTTTGAGATCTAAAATAATAAATCCATCATAGTGCGGGTTTTAGAGCCCTAGCATTATAAGACCCTTTAACATCTGAACCCGTGTCCACCCAAAATGCATTACTTCCCTGTCGCTGTACAATAGTGAAAGGATCCTCATATAAATTACAAAACTTATGGCAAACAAATTTTCCTGGGTCACTAACATGTGTGTTTTTACCATTACCTTGTCCCCTATTTGGAATCGGTGCCGAGTACCCGTTGACCTTTTATTTCTATTTTGACTTCTTTTCATAAGGGTCTGGTAAGCTTGAGCTCTATCGGCTTCTACATCTATTGGGGGCTCTTCCAACCCAGTCACAGGGATTTTTATCAATCGAGGGACATGTTATCCTAAATGAAGTTGTATTGGAGCA